>JBBPTS010000205.1:7037-25044 GCA_038094235.1 Fistulinella staudtii | reverse complement strand
GAGTACCCGCTGGCCAGGTGGTCGACGAGAATCCCAAGAGACGTGGAAACCAGATATAGTGGGGAATCGTCTAAAATCATACTTGAGAAATAGTCACGACTCAATAAAACGGCCGCTGACCCATCTTCCGCGGGATATTTGGACAAACCTTGCTCGAGCGCATCCCACAAAGATTCCCCGCTTAGCTCAAGAACGACGACAACATCAGTGAATGGTAAAATCTCCAAGATATTCCGGAGGGTGATCTCGCCTGTAAGATTTCAGTAGGTGCTATCCTCCGATTTATTACGTAAGCCTGTACCTGGAGGATAGACCGAGTCACCTCGTAGCGTACCGCTAGTTACGATGACACCATCAGAGCCACTGCCATATTTCGTTTGCAATGCATCATCATAAGCGTGCCTCAGTACATCCGCGAACCAATTTCCTGCAACAGTCTAGCAGAGACGACTGTAAGCCGACTTCACCAGGTCTGTGGAGATACATACCTCGCCCGTGCGCAAAACCCCTGATCGCAAATTCAGTTCTACCTGGGTAATGCAAACAGGCATTGCTGTCGATTCGTTCACTGACGATAGCACGTCGTGGAGAATTTTCTGCATATTTGTTGAAGGTGATACGCTAGGCAGGGTCTCGTGACGTTTTCCTGATCAACTGATCAGCTCTCTGGCAGAGGACGAGGTAACCGTAGACACTCACCACGGACAGCTTTGATTACTTTCTTCCTGACGCTACCCACAGGGGTATCTTCGAGCTCCAGTGTAAACTCGCTCAGTTCTCTAAAGTCTGTCCCGCTCTTAACAATCAGTACGTCGCCCTTATCGTCGGCGTTTTCTCCCTCGACTTCAAGCTCCGGATTTGAGACGTCAAAACCCTCCCAGGCAGTCACACCTTTTGACACAAAGTAGGTGTGATCGTGACCACCTATAATTATATCTACACCGTGCTCCCCAGCAATAGGACGGTTCGCTTGAGCTGAGGGGGTCAAAGCCAGTAAGTCCTTGGCAAGCTGGATATCCTACAGTGGAAATGTAAGCCAAGATTTGCGCACAGTCAGCAACGATTTACATTCGGAAGTCTGTGAATGTCTCAGTGAAACGTCCAAGTGCGATATGGATCCATTTACCGACAGTGAGTCAAGGCGATAACGAGATCGCATTGTTGCTCTCCTCGCAACTGCTCTGATAGTTCTTTTGCAGTCTTTACCATATCGTTGAACTTGAAATTGGATGGCCATGCTGGTATCGTGCAAATCCAGGCTCTGGAAAAATTACTAAGGTGCTCAATCCGGCATAACAGCGGTGTGGATTACGAACTCTTCGACAAGGCCGATGACACCGACACGCACGCCAGACCTCTCTACTACATGGAAAGCGTGGAGTTGTTCCGGAACCTTGTTAGTATTCTTGTCGATGATATTGCTCAAAAGCCAGGGCTCAAATACAGATGAGTTAGTCTTCGCACGAACAACTACCACCCGAGTTGCCTTACAAACTTGGTATCCTTGAGCAGTTCCGTGAGATGTGGGTATCCTAGAATGCATGGAACTCAGTGTTGTTTATGAACAAGGTAAGTCAATCGATACCGAAAGCAAAGTCATGGTTTCCTAGATGACGCAATGAATCTCATCAACAAGGCGTCCAATGGATCCTGTAGTGTCCACAAACCTGCCACTGCGACGTCAGGTGCAAGCTCATTCATTACTGGGACCTAAGGCATAATGATCAACTTAAACTTTCCTTTGTGGGATATTTCAACTCACCAGATGACTTCCTCGGGTCACGGTACTTTCAACCGAGGGGGAAAACAGGTCTCCAGAGAAAAATGAGAGGCCATCAAGCGCTCCATCTGGCCTAACATGCCAGTGGCTACGCACATCATTCACGAGAGTGGCGAACTGGGCTACATCAATCGTATCACCGTTCGGCGAGATCTTTTGAGGGGTGACGCGGTAGGCGTCGTTCCAGTGTACAATGGATAGTTGTGACATCGATGAGATGAGGAACGCGGATGGGCTGCTGGATAATAAGGACGCGCCCTTTCTTATCTGTTTCTAAATAACGTCACACATATTCCTCGATGGGAAAGGTGGCTACGGAGGTGCGGCCATCGATTGACCTTGGCCACAACTCGGCTCGGTTGCTTTAGCTCCAAGAACGTATTTCGGAAATACCTACTAATGTCACCTAGTCGTGGTGCGAAGGAATGCAGCTAGATTGAAACAGTACTCACTACTCCGATTCGCTCCGAACATCCTAGTAGGACGAGCGCTGTTGATTTATGTACCTGAAGCGACCTCGGGGAATCCCAGGTCGCGTTCGTTCTTAATAAGCACGTGGAGTAGTGACCGGGTGGGCGTTGGACAGAAGTTGTTTGCCTGAACAGTTTATTTTTTCATGTGGTAGAACTAGTTAAAATTGCCACATAATGTAGTGCATGCTAACACCTACAATAAGGTGCATCGCTTGAGGGGTCTAGCTAGTAGTCGTACATGAAATCGTGCATCAACAATTTTATTGTATATCTTTCGTCCCTCTGAGTTCGTCATCGACCTACCGCTATGTTTTCTATGACTCAGGGAGTGTGATTAGCAGTGAAAGTGCTAGCCCCACAGCGTGGAAGTCTTTCGAGTTGTATCCTTTATTTTCACCTGAGTCGAGTCGACCCTTTGCGGAGACCGAATCGCTATATGTACATGAGTTCATAAACTGCTATTCTAGCCTGAGCGCGAATCATGGATAACGTCTATCCAACTAGTTCCTTCCCTCATCCTTCAACCTTCCATCTACAACGGGATGAATGACAAGCAAGTCTTCCCTTCTGGTCTTCTCGGTGCCGCTCTGACTATCCTTCGCACCTCCTTGTCGAACTCTTTTTCCATCATAATGGTCAATATCGCTCATGTGTTCTCGTGCACTGATGTTGAAATGATCGACATAGTGTGTCCGAGAACGTAACTTGTGCAACGTCCTCGCTGCTGCATGGTGCCATTTCTGGGCAATCCTGGAAGAATGGTGATGTTCGTGCGACGCGTGTCGTTTCCTAGTATCGATTTCTCGTCTGACGACATCTGCCGTTCCCGAATGACGGTGATCAGTTTCCTGTTCCTCCCCATGCAAACGAGCCATCTTGTTGACGAAGTGGGCCCCTGCAAATGCAATAGTGTGAACCATGCATAGTTCTACTGAGGTATGCAACACCCACCAAGCAGGTATTTCCTAACGAGACTGCTCATGATTTGACCATGCTCATCATCGATGAGGTACTTGTGTCCAACCAACGGGGCGTATCCATCGTGACCCTCCGCCATATACTCTCGCGTCAAGATCTTGTATGTTCGACCATTCTCCCTCTTGACAAATTCGCCGTCCACGTGAGCACAGGTTCCTATACCCGTACCAGTGCTATCCAATGGACTCTTTGGCACTTCCTGTACAAGCCAAACTCCGAGTACGCGCTGACCAGGCGGCCGACGAGAATCCCAAGATACGCGGAAGCCAGATACGATAGGGAATCGTCTCAAATGATATTCAGCTAAAATGAGAAAATACTTTGAATTGATCACCTACCCTTCATGGGCGGGATATTTGGATAACCCTTGTTCAAGTGCGTCCCACAAGGATTCCCCATTCAGCTCGAGAACAACCACGGGATCATCGAAGGGTAAGATTTCCAAGATATTGCCGAGCGTGACTTCGCCTTGGATAATTTCAGCAAGTAAATGATCGCTTGTTGGACAAACAAACCTGCAGGATAAAGCGTATCTCCTCGTAGAGTACCGCCAGTTATGAGGGCTCCGTCAGAGCCACCACCAAATTGTGTTTGCAATGAATCATCGTATGCATGCCTCACAACGTCCGCGAACCAGTTTGCTGCCGCCGTCTACATGGGATAAGTTTTCATGCGGGGTGTCAACTGCGAGAACACTAACCTCGCCTGTGCGCAAGGACTCCGATCTCAAGTCTAGTTCTACTTCACTGGTGCATAGAGGTGCATCTAGTGATGCGGAAACCGATGATAATACATCATGGAGGATCTTCTTCATGTTCTCCGAAGACGGCATATCGGGTTGAATCCGATGACGTTTACCTGGCCAAAAATGAAGCTCAGCCACTCCGAGTCGACATCTACAGTAAAATGACCATGTGGGCTTACCGCGAATAGCTTTGATCACTTTCTTCCTCACACTACCTGAAGGGGTGTCTTCGAGCTCTAGGGTAAACTCTGTCAGATCCCTGAAGTCCGTTCCACTCTTAATAACCAGTGTATCGCCGTCATCACTACTGGCTATAAGGCTTGACTTCGAAATGTCATGTCCCTCCCAACTGGTGACACCCTTGGATATGAAGTAGACATGATCATGACCGCCTATGATTATGTCTGCGCCATGCTCCGTAGCTATGGAACGATCTTTCTGAGCAATGGGCGAAAGAGCTAGCAAATCTTTAGAAAGCTGAAGGTCCTATAGTATCAGATGTGAGTAAATACTCTAGTTTGGAGAGCCATAACTTTACATTTGGAACCCTTGTGAGAATTTCTCAGTGATATCTTCAAATGCAATGTGGGATTCACCTACCGGCAATGCGTTAGAGCGATAATGAGATCGCACTGGTGCTCCCCTCGCAACTTCTCTGACAGCTCTTTTCCAGTCTTGGCCATGTCCTTGAACTTGAAATTAGATGGCCATGCTGCTATCGTGCATATCCAAGCCCTGTGGAATGCGCTATAAGATATGGAAATTCTATACTATGGAATACAAACTCCTCAACTAGACCAATGATACCAATTCGGACTTTCGATCGCTCCAGCACCTGAAAAGAGTGGAGGTGTTCTGGAACCTTGTTGGTATTCTCGTCAATGATGTTGCTCAAAAGCCAGGGCTAAATTCCGGGTGAGTCAGTTTCAAAGAGCACTATTTTCGACTTACAAACTTGGCGTCCTGGATCAATTCTGTAAGATGCGGGTACCCTAGATGCGTCGTGTTGAGCCACGTTCAGCAAATGAAGCAAACGGATCCACACCGAAATCAAAGTCGTGATTTCCTGTGTCACGCAACATGCTCGGTATGAGTATCAGAATCGCGCCGATATGATGATCACACACGAACCTGCCACTGCAACGTCTGGCGCCAGTTCGTTCATCACCGGAACCTTCATGTACGGGCGATAAGTTTCAAAAAACCCCAATGAAGACTCATCTCACCAAGTGACTTCCCCGAGTGACCGTACTCTCCATCGATGGAGAAAATAGATCGCCAGAGAACAGCGAGAGGCCATCGCGTGCCCCATCGGACCTGACAGTCCATTTGCTGCGGATATTATCCAGGAGGGCAGCAAACTGAGAGACGTCGATTGTGTCGCCGTTTGGTGAGATCTTCTGGGGCGTGACACGATATGAGTCGTTCCAATGCACAATAGACAGTTGAGACATGACAGCAGAGAGCGCAGGGTGCTAGTGACCCTGGAAGATGGGTGTCTCTTTTTATCTTCCGATAATCAGGTATGCATCAGGAATGGCGGAGTGGGCTGCAAGCGAATGAGATCACGGGAACATTCCTCAAAGAGAGACGAAGGTTCCGAATTGCCATTGCTCGGTTCCGTTCTATCTCTCGGAAGCTGCTAAATTGTACTATGCAGTAATGTCAGTCTTTTGATCATGATAAACAACGATTGAAAATATTTCATTTACCTGCTTTAGTGATATATACAAGTTGCAAACCTGAATCAAGCAGAAATACAAAGTTAGAGCTCGTGACGATGTCATATGAAAGTCTGTACCATTCGGTTGGTAGGATGGTGTCGAAGTACATCTCTGTAATTCAATGGCGACCAATAGACGCATGATGAACATGAGAAATACACGTGGCATACCACACTGGTAGATTCGTTTATGCACCATCAAACTATGCTTCGTGATTATTCGGCACTTCCACTGGAACACTGCAGATGTAGTAAGGACGTCGTAGAAGGCTCAATACGCCGTGTTGACCTTTCAGGTAGTCGAGTTGCGCCCAACAGGAGAGGTAAGGGTCTAACTGTTGCGTGGGACAGAACTTCATCACGATTGTATTCCTGCTAGTAACCTCTCACTGTTGGACATGCCTTGAGCTAACCCCTTGCCACGTCTTTGAACCTTCCATCCAGGACAGGATGAATCACGAGTAGATCATCCCTGCGAGTCTTCTCAGGACTACTCTTCCCATCTCCATTCCCGTTCCCGTCTGTGACTTGCCGAATCTTCTTTCCATCATAACAATCAACGCCGCTCATGTGTTCCCGCGCAGTAACATTAAAATGATCGACGTAATGGACGCCCGAACGCAACTTGTGCAGTGTGTTCGCAGCAGCATACTGCCACCGCTGAGCAAACTTTGTCCAAAAGTGGTGCTTGTGTGCTTGTCGTTTTCTATGCTCCATCTCACGCCTGACGATGTTAGCTGTCTCAATGTGAAGGTGGTCCATCTCTTGTTTCCTCTCGTGTAACCGAACTAGCTGGTTGACGTAGTGAGCTCCTAAGAATACAATGATGAGATCTGCGTCGAACTGCAAGGCATGTGGATGCTCACCTAGCAAGTACTTTCGAACGAGACTGCTCAAGAGTTGTCCGTGTTCGTCGTCAATGAGATAATTATGCCCAACAAGAGCCGAGTAACCGTCATGCCCAGTCGCCATATACTCTCGCGTTATGATCTTGTATGTCCGACCATTCTTTTCCCTTTTGATGAACTCACTATCCACTAGGGCTGGAGTACCCCTTCCGGAGCTGGTACCAGAGCTTTCAGTTGGACTTCTTGGGACTTCTTGAACAAGCCAAACACCAAGCAAACGCTGACCGGGCGGCCGACGGGAATCCCAAGAGACACGCAAACCGGAGACGACGGGGAACCGTCTGAAACTGTACATCAGGAGGTAATAAGGAACGGAACACGGGAAATTTACCCTTCCTGAGCAGGATACTTGGATAATCCCGCCTCGAGGGCATCCCATAAGGATTGCCCATCTAGTTCAAGAACGATGGTGGGGTCATCAAAAGGTAGAATCTCCAGGATATTCCCAAGGGTAATTACACCTGTAATTATTTCAGAAGGTGAAGTAATCGGTCTGTCAGATAAGCCTATACCCGGCGGGTAAAGCGTGTCTCCTCGCAGCGTACCACCACATATGAAGACACCATCAGAACCACTGCCATATTTCGTGTACAATGCATCATCGTACGCGTGCCTCAAGACATCCGCGAACCAATTTCCTGCTGCCGTCTGCATGGAAAGAGTTTATAAGTTATTTTACTCAGCCAGCCTCAATGCCCACCTCGCCTGTTCGCAAAAACTGCGATCGTAAATCCAACTCTGTATCGGTGATGCATACAGGCGCCTTTAGCGACGCAGACACCGATGACAACACCTTGTGCAGAATTTTCTGCAATTTTTCTGAAGATGGCATTTGGGGCTGGATTTCATGACGTTTACCTGGAGAATTTCCAGTTTCTCAGGAAATGGGAAACGTAGTGATTCGTTCTCACCACGGATAGCTTTGATTGCTTTCCTCCTAACGCTACCTGAAGGGGTATCTTCGAGTTCTAACGTAAATTCGCTTAATTCTCTAAAGTCCGTCCCACTCTTGACGATGAGTATGTCGCTATTGTCCCTTTCTGACCCGATACTTGGCTTTGACGTATCGTATCCTTCCCAAGCAGTTACACCTTTTGATATGAAGTAGAGATGATCGTGGCCCCCTAAAATGATGTCAACGCCATGTTCCTTGGCGGTAGGACGAAGTTTTTGAGCAGACGGAGACAACGCCAATAAATCTTTGGCTAGCTGAATGTCCTATGGCAGCAGGGGTGAGCGAGTATTTTCGCTTGACGAGTCACGATATTACATTTGGGACCCTTCGCGGAAGACTCAGTATATCTTTAGGTACATAAACATTATTTCCCTACCGAGCGTGGGTCAATGCGATGATAAGATCGCACTGATGTTCTCCTCGCAACCGCCGTGATAATTCTCTGCCCGTTTCTGCCATGTCCTTGAACTTGAAGTTGGGTGGCCATGCGGGCACCGTGGTAATCCAATCTCTATAGGGGAGTCATAAGGTTTGTTACGTGCTAGGTTCCCAGCGGGAAACCAACTTTTCGACGAGGCCAATGATACCGACTCTAACGCCCGACCGCTCTAGTATCTTGAAAAGGTGTAAATGTTCTGGGACATTGTTAGTGTTCTCGTCGACGATGTTGCTCAGGAGCCAGGGCTCGAATCCAGGTGAGTGGATATCCACGAAGGTCCCTCAAGTTTGTCGACTTACGAACTTGGTGTCCGCGACCAACTTTGAGAGATGTGGGTACCCTATGATGCACAACTCAGGGTGTGCACCAAAGTAAGGTGAATCAGATCCATACCAAAATCAAAATCGTGGTTTCCTTTTAATCCGATACACCTGATCAGCAGACGATGGATCCGGCAACGATGCACGAACCCGTCAACGCAACATCAGGCGCAAGTTCGTTCATCACTGGGACCTGTGTATGCGCCATCAACTAGAATGGTTTTACACGGAAACGTTCCTCACCATATGACTTCCTCTGGTGACTGTGCTCTCGACCGATGGGGAAAAAAGATCGCCAGAAAATAAGGAGAGACCATGGCGTACGCCATCCGGTGTGAGATCCCACTTGCATCGGATGGTGTCCAAGAGGGCAGCGAACTGGGTGACGTCAATCGTATTCCCGTCCGGGGAAATCTTTTGAGGCGTGACGCGGTAGACATCGTTCCAATGTACAATAGACAGTCGAGACATGGATGGAAGACGTAGAGGGCCGGGGTGCTTATTTGTCACCGGGTATTAGACAAGGATTGGGAACCTATGCAGAGCGCCAGAAAAGTGTTCAAGGAGATTATTAGACCGCTTACATAAGTTATCCTGCAGGACGCGTTTATGAAGTTGGACTTGAGCTTGATCAAGCCGAGTCTATGCGGAATCCCGTTTGAAACCAAGCTGGGAGGGAATGAGATCAGATATGCATGTGTTCCGCCACTGCGTTTCTCGTTGCAACATCAGGCTTCCTACGGGAACGTTAGCCAGTTCTCTCATACGGATGGTAACTAGAAGGTTCTCTTCCCATCAGAAGATGACCGTCGAAAACCTTACAACTCGTTATGGACTCACCAAAGAACAGGCCAAGAGACTCGTTGAATTGTACGTTGGTTAAGCTGCGAAACGGAGTTCTGTCTACCTGTTCTACACATTGTTATTCTTATGCGCCGTAATCTCTAGATGATCCCAGGCGACTGTGAATCGCATTCAATGTTAACATCAAACCGTTACATTGTCCCATGCTACGTATAGAGTGGTAGCGTGGTCACAGAGAGAAGGCAAGGAAGAAGACCACATAGGAGGATGTAGCGGCAAAATCAAAAAAAGCGCCTTTCGTCCAGGAGTATGTTTATGATGTTTCAAACAGAAAGAAAAATGTGGTTATTTCGGTTGAACGAATACCTAGACGAGGCTTGCGAGGCGCCATCAAAACATTCATGGGCGCAAATTAACGCCCTGCCTATAGTGACTTCCGTCACCGTAACACTATGATCTTCCTGACCTACGTACCAGAAGAAACAAACGCGGGAAGTAACATAACGGGCCAACTTTCCGGTGATCACCGACCACGGGAGAAAATCATGGTAGCCGTAACAGCACCTACGGCGAACGCCAACGACGGGAACAGCAACGTGCCAAGCAAAGATGAGGTATCACTAGGATGCTTGCCACGTTTCGTGATCCCTCCCACAGCTTCTGGCCGCGGTACCGCATTTTTGTCCCAGCCGTCATCCAGCAGCTTCTTCATCGTCTTCTCATCTAGCATCGCCAGTTCTTCAATGTCCCAATAGGAACAAACATCCACCATCCACTTCATCCGGCGTTTGCTCACCGAACCTCCAACGCCCGGTGCTCGTTCTTTGAGTTTTGCCCGCAATGTGCCCACCTTTTCGATAGCTTTTCCGGCCTGCTCTGGAAGACTGCGTTCGATCTGTTGTTTGATGAGGTTGGCCAGCTTTGGACTTTGTCCGTTGGTAGATATCATGACCTGCAGCGGTCCATCGCGGATCTGACTGCCAAAGTAAAAGTCGCAGGATTCGGGGATGTCGGCGACGTTGACCGGGATCTTTCGCTCCCGGCAGAGAGCACAAATGACGCGCGACTGAGCAACGTCATTGATAGCGCTGAGAACCATATCGACGCCGACGAGATCGTCAGCGCCAGCAAAAGGGCGGTCGTGGTACGTTATTTGGTAAGGACCATCGATGAACTTTTTAGAAAGGGGATGCAAGCCTGTGTTAGGGCAGATGATGGTGACACGGGCATCAGCAACGAGCACAGACTCGATGCGACCCGAAGCGACTTCGCCACCACCGACGATGAGAACGTGCTTTGACTTGAGTTGCCAAGCCACCAAGAGCGACCCACCGCCTTGAACGGTGGACATACTGGAGGCCCGAAATTGAAAACAGAACGAGGATGTGAGATAGTTGACTTACTTGGTTGATTTCAAAGGAGATACGGTCACTAGGCGCGGAGAAGCCATGGTGACATGTCCATTGTCGGCCAGAACATTTAATCAATGCCATCCACCACCTCTCCTCGCTTGCTCCCTTTCCTCCTTCATCGCCTTGCTGCGTGTCAAGCCAGGGCTTGATACATAGATATTTGGTTCCTGATCGCAACCATCAGGCATTTCTGACAGCCGACACCGCCAGTGACACTGCAGTGTGAGTATTTAATCAACCCTCGTCAGCCATTTCTTTGCTCACCCCTCCACCTTTCCTTCGACCACCTAATCGGTTTCGTTCGCTGCAGGCCAGCCCTTTTTGGCGTTGATCGTCCTTTCGTTTTACTCTACTTTTAGCTGGTCTAGTTCGTACGCTCTCCGGAAGGGCACCGTCTTGAAGCAATTGACACTATCCAACACATTTCGATCACGTCACTCGTTCGCCCCGACAAGATGGTTTCCAGACGTCTTATGCTTACCTGGGTTTTCTTTGACACTTGCCTCCTCGCTGCGGGTCTTGTTACGCTCATTCTCTCCCTGGTATGGCGCCAGCCCAACTTGCGCCTCAACTTTGCCTTTAGTACCTTTGACTATACGGGTACGTCTCACACGGGCTGTTTGGTTCGGTTCTCATCCGTTGTCTCAGGCGGAACTGTGTTGGGCATAATCTTTCTGGCAACTTTTGCTAGCTCCATCCCGCTTATCGCTTTCCGAGGCACGCGATCCTTGTCCATACTCAACTGGTTGCTCTTGCTCAATGGCATAGCAATCCTTGTGTATGCAACCCCCATCTGGTTCTCGACACTTTCCGAGCGCCAACACTATCACGCATTATTTGGGGCTCAAAGTAATGTCACCAAGATCGCCCTCCAGGATGCGGTACGCAGACAATAGTTCGCAGGGGAAGAATGCTCACATGGCACGTAGTTCAATTGCTGTGGCTTCTTTACGCTCTCGGACGAGGTCGCCTTTGGTGGTAGCGTCTGTCAAAACGCGGCCGCGGCCATGGCAGTGAACACCACTTGCGTCGCCCCCATTACCAAATTCGCAGACACACAATTGAATCATGTCTTCAGGTAAGCCTTCCTTGGCTTTCGAAAGATGTGCTCTCAACTGCCTGTAGTACCGTCTATGGCTTTATGGCCATCGTCATTGGTCTCTTCCTGTCGACCATGTGTATCATTACGAGGGTATGTTGTATCCATTCGTGGTCGCCTTGATGATGCTGACCCACAATAGCGAAAAGAAGAGGCGCGGTTTGAAAGAATTGATGCCAAGAGAGGGGGATCAGGCTTCGTATAAGGCAGTCATCTTGTTCCATTCTGGTCACTTTGTTTTGTGAACTTTCTTTGTCGTTGTTCCTTGAGCGGTGATGATCCCGCGAAGCGTCGACAGGCGCGTTCTACTTTCTTTGCTACTTAGCACGTTCGTTGGTCAGGTGGTTGTATTTTTACTTCACTTTGTTTCAATTGCATTTGTTCGCGTTTCCATTGGGTTATAGTCGTAAACATGACATATGGAGCAGACAAGGCCCAATAAATCACATGTGGTTATGTTTTTTCAGCCATGACATATTTGACAACCGATCTCGCGCTCCTGTCGACGATCAACTTGATTGTCAGCGGAAGTTACCACTCTTATGGGAGCGGCGACATGGACCTCACACGGAAGCAAGGTTACTCCCCCCGAATGTCATCCCACTAGGTCTTGACCGATTTGACACCGAAGATGTACAGTTAACGAAAGGGTACAGTTCGTCCCCATCAAGGGACAACTAAATTATTTCGGTACCTTGAGCGTGAATTTAGAACATGTATTTCAATCCGTGACACGTGCATCTCACCGGCCTTTCCCTCTTCAATAGCAACGCAATGATCGGTTGAAATACGGCTATGGGTGGCCGTGATCAAAACGTTGTCGGTGATCTTGGAACCATGGTGTCCCATCGTGCAGCCCCACATGTTGGTATGAGATATGCCTTCAAGGGACCACGAGTACGTGCGACTTTCACGCGCAGGGTCGCCCAAAGACCCCATTGTCGTGAGCGCGTACTGGGATCAGTGTTGCATGATGGCATTATTGCCATCTCGACGCGTGCATGCTCACGCGCATGTGATGGGATGCTAGGGTTCAGGGAAACCGTCTGGCGGGTGGTTATGGCCATTTGGGCTGCTCGGTTCCAGGGCCAGAAACGCAAGGTCGCTGACAGTACGCGGCGCACCCCTACGAGTTGTTGGGTCGCGTCGTCTTCAAGTATGCTGAATGAGTCTTCCACCTGGGGCGATTCTAGAGTTCAATGAAGATTGACAGAGGTCAGTGACACCTAAAGACCACGACAGAGCAGTCAAACCGCTACTTTGATTGTGACTTTCTGGACTAGATCACTGAGAGGCACCTAGCTGAATCGGCGAGGCTCTTGACACAGCCCTTTGATGCGCAACGTTCGCAAAAAGAAGGCACCAGTGACACAGACAGACATACACCGCCCGTCTGCGAGTAGCGGCCACCCTCGGACGACGAGGACGTTGATCAGGCGTTTCCACGTTCTACTGAAGAAACAACGGCAACTTCAGAAAAATGCATCCAACGCTTCCAGCGCACAAGAGTTGCGGAATGTTGAGCAAGCCATTGAGCAGCTGGGAGGGTTAGCAGCGTACCAACGCATGTCGAGCATTGGACAGGGAACGGATCGTGGAGGTGGAAGCGAAAAGGTGTTGATCAGGTGGCTCGTGGATATGGGCTTGTCCAGGACGGATGGGACACTGAGGTATGTAGACCGTCACTCCTCGCCATCGTCCTTCTTATTCTACTAGACTACTGGAGGTTGGTGCACTGAAACCAGACAATTATGCGTCGTGTTCATCGTGGATAACGACGACGCCCATCGACCTTCGAAGCAGACATTCGTCCATCATCGAGCAGGACTTTTTGACCATGAGCGCGGACGAGCACACGGAGCGATGGGACATGATCAGTCTGAGCCTCGTCATCAACTTTGTACCCGAACCCAAGGACAGAGGTAATTCTTGTGGCCGCATGCCTCTCGGATCTCATGGATTGGCAGGCCGAATGCTCGTCTTGGCCCATACGTTTTTGCGTCCGTCCGGGTTGCTGTTTCTCGCTGTAGGTCGCCCGAGTTTACTTTGTACATGACTCAGCTGGCCAACAGCTGCCCTCGCCATGCGTCGAGAACTCGCGGTACATGACGTTTGAACGTCTGCAGGCACTCATGACAACGGTCGGGTTCGAGCAACTGGAAAAGAAGTGGCGACACGGCGGAAAGATGGCCTATTGGCTTTACCGGAAGACAGCACGCGGCGGTGCGTTGACAACGAACGAGTTCCGAAAGAAATCTGCCTGTCGGGGAGGGTCAAGGAACAATTTCTGTATCCTTTTAGACGAATGAGAGTGGAACGTGTCCGTCCTCGTGTCCGTCGTAAAGAAAAAAAATAGCGTCCGGCGTGATTGCGTGAAATATGGGCGTCGTAGATTTAGGCTGTCTTTATTTTTTTTTTTCGTCGTGGTCGTTGAGCTCGACGTTGAGGCGCATTGACAGCGTTGGTTGTTTGTAGACGGCAAACATTTGCGACGTCGCCAAGGACGATGCTCACCACGCCCCGCCTTCTCTTAAACCTCAAGTCTCCTGGACAGACTCAGCAGCAACAACGCCAGCAGCACTCGCAGAATACCCTCACCGCCTCACAGCAACGCGACGTGCTCCAGGCTTATCACGCACAAAATAACCCTACTCAGAACCAACAAGGCGTGCCCAACATTCACCATCCACAGACAATCCAAATCCCCATGCTGGGTACGCTCCAGGTGCCACCACCCCAGCCAAACCCACAGGGCAATCAAGGCCCGCCACCGCAGCAGCAAAACCCACTCGGTGGTCCAGCTCAGGGCCAGGGCATCCCCCCACCTCCCCCGCAAAACGGCCAGGACTTTACCCTCTCCAGCGTCTTGCACTTTTTGCAGACAGAATGGCGTCGGTACGAACGCGACAGAAACGAATGGGAGATCGAGAGGGCAGAAATGCGGGTCAGTCGTCAGATGCCATTTCATCCCATGCGCGGTGCTCATCGTCCATTTCTTCTAGGCGCGCATTGCCCTGCTCGAGGGGGAACGCCGTTCGTTTGAAAACGTCAAATTGGACCTCATGCGACGCATCAAGATGCTCGAATATGCACTTCGTATGGAACGGTGAGCTCCTTCGTATTCGTCCCCAACGTCAGCTCATTTTTCGTGTTCTCTTTTTGTGCATGCAGTTCAAAACAACTAGCACCCCAGTCAACCACGGTGCCTCCATCCAAGTTGACAGCTATTCAGCAAACTACAAAAGATGACGCGCAAAGCCAAAAGGAAGGCAGCAGTGGAAGTTCGCCCCGCAGCGAGGGTGCGTGGTTTCCTCTTCCCCCTTGAATTACATTCATGGGCCTCATCGCCAGACTCGCCACTTCCATCCGAGAAGGCACAAAATGGCGTCGCTCCCCGTGTTCCTTCTGGTGCGCCTCCTGCTACCATTGCATCATCTGCCGGTGCTGCTCTAGGCAAGGCGCCAACTGGACGTGATCCCAAATCGCGCGCAAGAAGCCGCGAGTACCTCAAACAATGTCTCCAAGAAATATCGTACCTGACCTCGCCCCAAGCAATGAACCCACTTCCAAACCGCCCACTCATCTCCAACCCGACCCCGAGTGTCAACCTCGGTGGCAGCGCCGCAAACCCCAGTGCTACCACCGGTCCCGGAATTGCAGGCGGTATGGGTGGTGTAGGTCAAGGGCAAAACATGGCACAGAGCCAGGGTCCGCCGCCCTTTGACGCAATCTATAATGGGCGACCCCGAAAGCAGCTGCCAGATTCGTCTGGTCCGGGGATCAGCAACATCGGCACGGCCGGTGTACTAGGCAAAGAGTTTCCGGTGCTCGGTAGTGGTACCGGTTCTAGTCCTGGAAACGCACCGCCCGCCTCGGGTCCACTCGAACGCGCCACCCCGCTTGCCGTCAGTGGACCAGGGATGTACCAGCAACAGCAGCAGGTGCCAGTGCAGGCGCAAACGCTGCAGCCACAGGAAAATCAACTGCAGCGTAACCTTGCTTCGCCTCAGCCTCCGTCACAGCTCCAAACGCAACCGCCGCAACCGCCACAGCAGGATGGGATTGAACAAGCGCCTGGTGTTTCTACAGAAGGTATTGTTCCGAAACCATCTACGATGATCTTCCGGCCCGATGATGCAGGAGAGTGGAAGGAGAAGCTACGATCGTCCTACTTGCAGCAGGTCAATCAATGGAGGGAAACCGAGGAAGAGGAGCCCGAGGAGGTGGGCGAGGAGGAGGACGAAGCCGAGACGGTTGGTGTCGTCGATGAAACAGATGGCGAAAGCACGAAACTTTGGAAAGCAAAACGCACGCTAAGAAAGTGCGTTCGCGAGCCGTTTCCGGTAGGCTGTAAGCTGATCCTTACTCTTTTCCAGCCATCTCGACGCGGTGCGTGCGCTTGCGTTCCACCCTACCGAATTGTGTCTAGCCACAGGTGGCGATGACTGTACGGTCAAAATATGGCGTATGGACGTTGCTGGTCTGGCATCCTCTACGTGCGTCCAAGAGTTCCCGTTCGCTCGCTCATCGCTCATGACCTTGCAGTGCCCGTGTGACAACCGAAAGTGAACCACAGCTCACACTTCGTGGTCATTCTGCTGCCATTACCCGTCTTGTGCACTCTCCAACACGCCAGCTACTATACAGCGCTTCACTCGACTCGAGCATCCGCGTATGGGCGCTTCCATCACCCTCTCACACGACCTATGCGCCCTATGATGAGGCGTCATCACGGGGTGAACTCGTTGGGCACACGGATGCCGTATGGGATCTTGCACTCGTGCGGGATGAAAGCGCGCTCGTGAGCTGTGGAGCCGAGGGCACCGTCAAAGTATGGGACGTGAGTGGCCCAGGGGCTGGCTCGCTCCGGTTATCGTGGGGCTACCAGGGGTTGGAGCGCGACGGCACGGAGGGTGAAGAGGAAAAAGACGATCCGGGAGCAACTGCGGTCGAGGCCATCAAGACAGACTTGAAAAGGGTGGCCGTGGCGTACCAGAACGCGGTCGTCAAGATCTTCGACGTCGTGACGGGCAAAGAGGTCTCACGGTTGGCGACAGACACGACGTATGGTCGGTGTTTCCGCACTCGTGTCGCGTGTTTGCTCGGAGCACTGAATATGACTTGTAGATGGGACGCCCGCGACGCAGGTGAACCGACTCGTATCACATCCGACCATGACCTTTATCGTCACTGCGCACGAGGACAAGTTTATCCGCATTTTCGACATCACCACAGGTGGGCTTTGTCGTGACGTGTTCATTCCCATCTCACTTTACATGATTTCAGGCCAATGTACGTACACGATGCCCGCTCACCTTGACGGGGTAACGTCGCTCTCGATCGACGCTGCTGGCTTCTCCCTCGTTTCGGGCTCGCACGACTGTTCCCTCCGCTTCTGGGACCTCCTTGGTTCGCGCACGTGCACGCAAGAGATGACGACACACCGCGAAAAAGCGCGTGAGGGTGTGTTGGACCTCGAGTTTCACCCCTCGTTGCCGTTTATGGCGAGCGCAGGCGCGGACGGTGTGATCAAGCTGTACGCTTCCTCGTAGCGTGGCAGTACGACCAATTTTTTGTCCACAAGTCACATCGCGCATGGTTTCTCTTTTTTTCGAACTAGGCATGCTCACTTGACACGCTTTCTTTCTCTCATGTCCTTTGCCAAGTCGGACCGTCTTTCCTCGGTCTGTCGTAGCGTAATATGCATACAGGACGGGAATTCTGATGATCTCATTGCATACATCAATGCTGTCTTTTTGTCTGGAGAGAACCCAATGATTTGACTAGATTTCGTGCAACCTGGTGAGTACAACATGGTGAAACTGCGAGCAATAGACACGAAAAGGTAAGGCTACAGTAACTAGGTATACAGGTGAAGAGGGTATCGAATAGATTCCTCAAAAATGTATAAACCAAGGAACGATCAAGAGGACAACAAGCATCAACACTCATCAACACTTTAAATGACTGTCAAATGCACACGTCAGTCACATGGCTCGTCAAATGTGCTGGGCTAGCGGCTGTGTGCCAAGGAAAGAAGGTCACGCACCAATCTTCATGCCCTGATCTGCGGTCAGCAGCTCCAAACCGAGCTTGTGCGGGGCAAGCATCTCGCGGCACTGATCCCCAATAACATGACTTATGGGGCGATCCGAAGCAACGGCGAAATGTTCCTTGCAATGTGTAATGTAGACCTTTAGTCCCGTCAATGCGCCGTACAACGCTTCAGGGGAAAGAGGTTCCCTTTTTTGCTTCTTTCGGGGCCGCGACACACTCGCCCTACCCTTGGGCGATGACCGCACCAGAACGACCTCGGTCGCGAGGGTGATCATCTCTTGTACGAGATGTTCCACGCTAAGATGACCCCACAA
>JBBPTS010000204.1:0-25066 GCA_038094235.1 Fistulinella staudtii | reverse complement strand
CACATTACCCAAGGTGGTCCTACCAAAAAGCGTGTTTGGAACTACATGCTCTGAGGAGGGAGTAAAATCCCAAAAAGACAAGGCTGTGCACCCTGAAGCTGCACGCCCTAAGAAGAAGGTTCACTTCACACCCTCGTGGAAGCAACTTTCGACCTCAGAAAAGCCCGCGACGAAGGAAAGACCTCGTGCGGAGACTAAGATTCCTGCCCCCGTGACCTCCTGGGAAGAGCCTGAGCTGCTGAGCGCTCGCCACCCAGTGTCCACTCCTCGGAAAGTGTCTGAGTAGCAGAGTGCTCGCCATCCAAGGTTCCCCTCTCTCCCCAGTAACCAGGGAGGAGTTCGCATCGAAGCGTTGAGAGACACGCAGAGACAAAGAATCCCTGGCGAAGTCAAGATTCTCCAGAGGATACAAAAGAAACTGGACCACAGACCATGGAAGAACACGGTAGATCACATGACCTCGACATGGATCAGGTCAATTTCTAATCAGGCTGACTACCGATCGACGGAGAAGTCACTATATAGCTTCATACATAGTTTGCGCATCAAGGAAGTTAATAAAACTTTGATCAATCAACTACATGGAATGATGGATCTAGAGATCCAATTCACCCTGAGAGAACTCCAATCGCCCCCCCGATATCACAATGGGCAAATCCAAAGATCAGCCAATTCGCTGACACTCGAAGTGCACCTCACCTCGACTGATGGTAGCCAAATCCGAGCAGAGGCATTGGTAGACTCGGGATGTACGAGTTCAACAATAGACATGGACTTCGTGGACAAGCATGGCTTGCTGTGTCATGATCTACCTAGACCTATTCCGGTCTACAATGCAGATGGAACTTTAAATGCCACCGGCAGCATCTCTAAGTTCACCATCATGGAAATGAGTATCGGAGAACACAAAGAAAGTATCTCCCTGGCAGTTACCAAACTGTCCACACATCCGATATTCCTCGGACACGACTGGTTAAAGGCACATTCGTCAAAAATCCAATGGGACATCGGATTAGTAGATTTCGAATGTACCAATCACACAATACCAGCCCTTTTGGAAGCTGATGATCTCGAAGACACAGAAGAGTGCATTCGAGAACAAGGTGAATGGTTATTCCAGATCGACATCCGAAACATCTCCACCGATATTGCCGCCGCTCAAGCTCAAGTGAAACCTGAGCCCACATTCGCCGAAGTAGTCCCCTCGCACTATCATGAGTACGAGGATGTCTTCGCTAAGAAGAACTTCGATGAGCTTCCCCCGTGCCGTCCATGGGGTCACGCAATTGAATTACTCCCAGGAAATCATGAGGTTGACTGTAAAACATACAACCTGTCCCTCGATGAACAAAAGGAGTTGGATGCATTCCTAGAGGAGAATTTGAGCACAGGATGGATTCGACCATCCAAATCTCTATTCGCCTCCGTGTTCTTCTTCATAAAGAAGAAAGACGGGAAGCTCAGACCGGCCCAGGACTACCGGAAACTGAATGTGATCATGGTAAAAAACAGATACCCCCTACTGTTGATCTCCAAACTCATCGACAAGCTGAAAGGAGCGAAGTACTTCTCGAAGCTTGATATTCGATGGGGGTACAATAATGTCATGATCAAGGAAGGAGACGAATGGAAGGCCGCGTTCCAGACGAACCGCAGACTCTTCGAGCCCCTTGTTGTTACGAATTCATAAAAGTCCTAGGGACTTAGACGTTCTCCTTCACTCTGAACTGACATAAGCCAAGTCACGTGACAAACCTCGTGACGCATCATACGACGATGAAGATCACATGATCTAGAAGACATCGAACCCCTCGCGACAAGTGTCGCACCCTTGGGCACCATTAGCCCGTTCCCACTTCCCTTATACGAGGGGCACTGCCCTTTAATCTCCGTCCTGTGCAATTGGCACCGACATCAGACGTAACGACATACACGAGTATTTAATCTCCGTTTACTTCTTTTCCATTACAGAAGGCACTGCCTTTACTGGCTCCGAAGGACCCTTGATGCACGACGCATCCTCATGACTACTTATCGCCCAATGGCCAATTATGCTCTTATGGTACGATTTCTCTAAATACGCTTATAGTAGTTATGCCACACATGTACAAACATGACCTATGAATATATAAACCAGGTCACTCTGCTGAGGACGAATCCTCAGTTAGAGTAACTTGGCAGTTCCGACTTAAAGTCAACTCTGAGCCCTCTACTCAGTCTTCCCCTTTAAAAGTCACTAGTTGGCTTTTCGTTTCACATACAGGATGTACACTGCGCAGAACATACGAAACGCCCCACCACCTGCAACGGCTAGACAAGCCACCACCGCTTCCGGGAGCACCTCAAAAGGAGGGGTATGCTTCAATTGCGGCCAGACGGGACATCTCCTAAAAGAGTGTCCAAAACCGAAAATCTCCTGCCCTGAATGTAAGTGGGTCGGAGGAAAACATAAGAAGGAATGCCGGAAAGGCAACCGCAATGCCAGGGGTGCAAAGACGTCACAAGCCCCTGAAAGAAGAAGTGCGCCGGAAAAGGAAGGCGCAACCCAATGGGAGGTAGCCGACGAAAAACCGCACGTATCGGACCCCTGGAACGAAATCAAGGGGAAGACATTCGATCAGATGCAGGAGTACTTCGTGAGAAGGGCCTTCTAGCAAAAGGGGAAAGGGAGGGCGAACTGAAACCAGAAAAACGGTTCGCCAACAATAAGTATTCTTTCTTGGACACATACGATACATGGTCAGAGGCGTCTCTTGATGAGCGCGGTGCAGACCAGAAATGCACGCTTGATTCCTCTTGCAATACCAAGAAAGAAATGACACCCTTTCCGGAAGAACTCTTCACTCGATCGGCCACAATAAAAAACGAGATAGCCCTGAGAATCTGCATCTCACCCGACCAAAAGAACCGTGACTGGAGCACGGTAGAAGCACTACTAGACAGCGGAGCAAATGTCACCTTCATTGACAAGAACTGGGCCGAGAAGCACCAGATTCCCCTGAGAAGACTTCGACACCCTATATTCATCATCAACGTAGATGGCACCCACAACTCCACAGGGAAGATAACCCACACAGCCCTAATCCAAATCGAATACCAAGGACATCGAGAAAGGATAGAGGCAGAAGTCACCGACATTGCCACGTTTCCTCTGGTCATAGGATACAACTGGCTAAAAAAGCATAACCCGGAGATCGACTGGAGATCCGGAGAATTGAAGTTTACCCGCTGCCTTCGTTCCTGTCACATGCTTCAGGACAGAAGCGAATTCCTGATGGCGTGCGATAATGAGGAACAAGATACTGCGTGGAAGGCATACCATATAAGGGCGGCAATAGAAAAGCCAAAAGAAGAAAAGAAGTCACCCACACAACTGGTGCCGAGTCGCTTCCACAAATGGCTAAAGGTGTTTGAGGAGAAAGACTCCGAAAGAATGCCGTTAAGAAAACCCTGGGATCATGCCATCAATCTCAAAGAAACTTTTACCCCGAAGAAAGGGAAACTGATCCCTTTGGGACCAAAAGAGCAAGAAGAAGTCTCGGCGTTCATAGATGAACAATTACGAAAAGGGTACATACGCCCCTCTAAATCCCCCCAAACCTCGCCGGTCTTCTTCGTCCCAAAGAAGGATGGACGAAAATGCATGGTATAGGACTACTGCTATCTAAATGAACACACAGTTCGAAATAACTACCCGCTGCCCCTCATTTCTCAGCTGGTGGACAAGCTCAAAGGAGCAAAGAAATTCACGAAGATCGACCTCAGATGGGGTTACAATAACGTTTGCATCAAGGAAGGCGACGAATGGAAGGCTGCTTTCATTTGCTTCAGAGCTTTTGAACCCTTAGTCATGTACTTTGGACTGTGCAATTCACCCTCCACCTTCCAGGCGATGATGAACGAGATCTTCGCAGACTTAGAAGACGTTGTAGTGGTCTACATCGATGACCTCCTCATATTCATGAAATCGGACTCCCAGGAGGAACATGACCGTATCGTGAAAGAAGTCCTAAAAAGGCTAGAAGAAAATGATCTTTTTGCCAAACCAGAAAAATGCACGTTCTCCGTGGAAGAAGTAGAATTCCTCGGAATGACGGTGGGAAAAGAGGGAATCAAGATGGACAATGAGAAGGTGGATGCCATACGGGCATGGCTAAAACCCAGAAATCTCCATGACGTACGAAGCTTCCTAGGGCTAGCCAACTTCTACCACTGCTTCATCAAAGGTTACGCTTCCATTGCGAAACCCTTGACCCGCCTCACAAAGAAAGACCTGCCCTTCCAGTGGCAGTCAGAAGAACAAACCGCCTTTGAAAGGCTCAAAGAAGCGTTCTCCACCGCCCCCATCTTAGCATTTCCAGATGACAAAATGAAGTATAGACTACAGACGGACGCATCAGATTTTGCCACAGGGGCAATCCTGGAAACGAAAAAGGAAGATCACTGGCACCCGGTCGCATTTTTCTCGCACGCCCTCAATGACACCGAAAGGAATTACCCGGTGTTCAACAAAGAAATGCTCAGCGTCATCAGGGCATTAGAAAAATGGCGCCACTACCTAGAAGGGGCACGATTCCAGTTCGAGATCTGAAATGACCATGCAAACCTCCAGTGGTTCATGCAAAAACAAGATCTCAACAGAAGACAAGCTCGATGGAGCCAATATTTATCCCGCTTTAACTACGTCTGGGTCCACAAACCAGGCACGGCAATGGCCGCAGCTGATGCGCTCTCTCAAAGAAGCGATCACGCAGAAGGAGTTGAAAATGATAACAAAGGAATTCAACTCATCTCCCCGGATAAGATCCGTTTGACACGCATCGAAGATGATGGGGACAGAATCTTAGACCAGATCCGATCAGAAACCCTACAGCTTCGGGAATCGGAGGTCAATCAAATAGAAAACCAGGGAGCAGAACTCTCAGACGATGGCGTCTTTAGGAAAGAAGGCAAAGTCTTCACACCGGAAAAGGTCCGAATGGTGGTAATGACCGCCCACCACGATATGCCAGTGGCAGGACACCCAGGAGTGGAAAAGACGATGAGCCTGATCCAGACTCACTACTATTGGCCAGGAATGACCAAAGACGTAAAAGAGTATGTGGCTCGATGCCACACTTGCCAAAAAATGAAAACAGGGAACACGGCTCCAGCCGGCAAACTACAGCTGCTAGAACTACCGAACATGCCATGGGAAGATATCTCCGCCAACTTTCTCACAGATCTACCCATCTCCCAAGGCTATGACTCGGTTCTTGCTGTAATGGATCGCTTCTCCAAAGAAGTGGAATTCATCCCCTGTCAGAAAACCATCAGCGCGTTTGAAACAGCTAAGCTCTATCTAGAGCGCGTTTGGACGAACCACGGACTTCCCCGAAGCATCGTGTCAGATCGCGGCCCGCAATTTGCCGCACAAGTCATGAAGGATCTGTGCACACGCCTAGGAATAAAACCCCGCCTATCAACGGCATCTCATCCGCAAACAGACGGACAGACGGAGCGAATCATATGGGACCTACAGCAATACCTTCGGTTGTTCATTTGTGACCATCAGAACGACTGGAGCGAATGGCTGCCCATCGCTCAATTCTCATATAACTCGAAGAAGCAAGCTTCTTCTCAGAAAACCCCCTTCGAGGTAACCCAGACCTACCCACCACGGATGGGAATAGAACCCGGTACTTCTAAAGCCCCAGTGGCAGACAAATTAGCTCAGAAGATCGAGCAAACTCTCGCGGAAACGTCCGCTAACTTAGAAAAAGCCAAAGAGGCAATGAAAAAACAAGCCGACAAGCATCGATCTGACGCCCCAGAGTACAAACTCGGCGATCAGGTGCTGCTTGCAATGGACAACCTTCGCTTGACGCGAGAATCACGAAAACTCTCAGAGAAGTGGCTAGGTCCCTTCCAAATTATTCAGATTATCGGCCGGAATGCCATTAAACTACTCCTTCCTTCCTCCATTAAAATCCATCCGGTGGTAAACGTATCACGGATTAAACCATATAAGGAACGCCTTGATGGCCAACCTGTGCAGAACCCAGGTCCAGTCCTAGTGACCGAGGATCAGGATGAAGAATATGAAGTTGATTTCATCGTCGACGCTCGCAAACGACGGAACAGATGGGAATATCTGGTGCACTGGCATGGATACTTGGAACAGGACCGCACCTGGGAACCTGAGAAGAACCTCACCCATGCCAAAGAGGCAATAGCGGAATTCCATGAGAAAAACCCCAAGCTCCATTTACGCGAGTCGTTCTATGAAAATTTCGGCCTAGAAAACCCATACAAAACCCTATTCGTACGCGCCGTCACTTTCACATCCCACCCAACCACCCATTAAGGTCTTCAATGGAACTTGAAGACCATGAGAAGGGGATGGTGTTACGAACCCAATAAAAGTCTTGAGGACTTAGACATTTTCTTTCGCTTACGATTGACATAAGCCAGGTCACGTGACTAACCTCGTGACGCATCACATGACGATAAAGATCACATGATCTAGATGGACACGAATCCCTAGCGACAAGTGTCACACCCTTGGGCACCATTAGCCCGTTTCCACTTTCCTTATACGTGGGGCACTGCCCTTTCATCCCCGCTCTGTGCAACTGGCACCGACATCAGACACAACGACTTACACGACTATTTAATCTCCGTTCGCTTCCCTTCCATTTCAGAAGGCACTGCCTTTTATAGGTTCCGACGACCCTTGATGCACGATGCATCCTCATGCCATACTTATCGCCCAATGGCACATTATGCTCTTATGGTACGATTCCTAGAAATACGTATATAGACATATGCACAAACATGTACACACATTATGCACACAATATATAAAGGGTTGCTCAACTGAGGATAACTCCTCAGTTTGAGTAACTTGACAGTTGACTTGTATTGGTCGCTCCGAGTACCTGAACTCGACCCCTCCCCTCCTCTTTGTAAAAAGGTCTTGAAGGCTTTTTCGTTTCACTCGATAGTGGAACTAATGTAACCTTCATCAATAAACGATGGATTCAGAAGCATCAAATCCCTATGAAGAAGTTAACACAGCCCATACCAGTGTTTAATGTGGACGGAACAAAGAATTTGGCCGGGAATATCACACACACTGCTGACATCATCATCGACTTCAATGGACATAGAGAGAAGGTGATGGCTGACATGACAGATCTCCACAAATTCGATCTGGTCATAGGCTTCACATGGCTACAACACCACAATCTGGAGATAGACTGGCAGACAGGAGAAGTCAAAATGACCTGATGCCCACGATCCTGTCTCCTACTCTAAGAAAGAAGTGCCTGGATAAGCCAGTGCAAAAAGGAAGAAGAAGATAATGCTTGGGAGGCTTACAGAATAAGAGTAGCCCTGGTAAATGAAGCTGTAACCGATGTACTTCCTCACTATCAAAGGAGGAGATAAGATAGGAATCTTATCTGTGTCTTCAGGGGGTGCAATAAGGATCGCCTTCAGAGGTCTCTTCGTACTTCAGAACCTTGTCAACCCTATCTTCTGTAAGGGCAAAGGGCAAGTGGTTGATGACAGGATATGTGCACCAATGAAGAGGGGAGTGGTTGAGTAAGCAACTCCACTTAGCTACTGCCAGGAGTCCTGGTGGTAGAGCACACTGGTTAGGTGTGAGATCCAAGTTAACAAGACTGAGGGGCATCTATCGCTAGCCCCTGCTACTTATAAACATCTTCTGATGAGGCAGTGTATGGCCTCATATGGTAAATACGGTATCGTACCATTGTGGCTATCCCTCATGTCCATCAAATGGAAGAGAAGGCTCTGCCTTCTATCTAACCTCATGGCAACCTCATGTGCCGCTTCTAAGTCCTAGGATCAATCTATGATCCAATCTTCTTCATCTAAGATCCAACCACAATGGGATCTTCTTCTAGAGATCTCAGATCTCGCTTCTGGTGGTGGAGATAGTGTGATCTCCCTTCTATCCTTCAAGGATTCTGCTAAGTGTCACTGATAAGATCAGGACTTGCAATCATGCGATAAGATGTCGGAGATTGCCGAGATAAGATAAGATTGTCGAAATCTAATCTTCTTCAGAGTGTGCCGTTGCACGGAAGTGATAACAATAGCGATTGTTACAGAAGTGAACCTAACACTCCAAACTTCTGAGTGCAAGGAACCTTAACATGGAGCAAGAGAGAGTGAGATGGGGACTGGGGTACACCGTGTGAGGGCTCTCCCTTATATAGCGAGTGAGAGATTGGACCGAGTGAGCTACTTGGCTGCTTATCCGCTTGTTAGACAAAAGTTCCAAGTGAACAAGACTGGGGTTACCAGCCAAGTTCCTTGGGTTTATATATGCATAGAGTGAGGCTGTACATGGCTGTGTAACTACCCTAATTGAGGCACTGCTGATCTGGGCTGTGCATGAGAAGCGATAGATACATCAGAAGAGTCCATCAGAAAGCATAGCCGAGATAACAAGAATAGAAAAGTGGAGATTAATAAAGCATGTGTGACATGAGGCATAGAATGGAAGAGACGGAGATGAATATGTGAACATAGAGGGCAGTGTTGACCAATATGGTTAGATGAGATCTGTATCTTAGATCAGATCTACCATATGCCAGCGAGTGTGAAGGGAAAGAGAAAGAGAAAGGAGAAAACTTCTAAGTCTCTTCAGATAAGATCAGTCTCGCAATCATGTGATATCAGATAAGATACCGGAGAATGCTGAGATAAGATAAGATCATCAATAGGGGTTAATGATAAAGGAAAATCATAATGGATGTGGTGTTGCATCTATGCCAGTCCTTGTCATTGCTTCTAAGTCTGAAGCATGGAAATAACGAGCCATTACACTATACCCCTTCTGTTCTCGAGATTCCAGATCGAGCTTTGGGACTTCGAATGATACTGCACTGCAGCGGACTTCATAGGGGTTAAAGAGTGTGGGTGTTTCATAGAATGTTTTGTGCACATCAAGGTGGCGATTCTTCTTGTGGAAATGGGACAGGGCATCTTGGGCATGAGCCAGGTTTCTTCAAGGCTCCCAAGTGCGGCCTTCTTCTCTGTATCTGTAACTGTCGTACTTCTCCTACTTCAAAGGGTTGCCATTCTTAGGGCCTTTGGAGTTTACTGGGAGGGATGGCCTTGTCAACCCTATCTTCTATAAGGGCAAAGGGCAATCATTGATGACTGGATTGATACACTGATGAGAAGGGGAGTGGTTGAGTAAGCAACTCCACTTAGCTACTGCCAGGAGTCCCACTGGTAGAGTACACTGGTTAGGTGTGAGATCCAAGATTAATAAGACTGGAGGGCATCTACTGCTAGCCCTTCCTCTTATATATATCTTCTGATGAGGCAGTGTATGGCCTTATATGGTAAATACTGTATCATACGACTGTGGCTATCCTGTGGCCACATCAGTGTCCTTCTGATAAGGGAACGTGTGTTCTCCTCATGTCCATTGAATGGAAGAGAAGGCTCTGTCTTCTACCTAACCTCATGGCATTCTCATGTGCCACTTCTAAGTCCTAGGATCAATCTATGATCTGATCTTCTTCATCTGAGATCCAAGATCTCTCTTCTGGCGGTGGAGATAGTGCGGTCTCCCTTCTATCCTTCTAGGATTCTTCTAAGTGTCGCTGATAAGATCAGGACTTGCAATTGTGCGATAAGATGTCGGAGATTGCCATGATAAGATAAGATAAGATTGTCGAAATCTAATCTTCTCTCTCTCTTCATGTGCTGTTGTGCAGAAGTAGTAACAACAGTGATCATTACAGTATCCTGCCCAGTGGACAAGGTATTCCCAGCCATTTCAGCATTGTCTAGTGTCAACTATGAAATCAACTTCGAATTCTTCTTCATGGTCTTCTGTCACATGAACTGGACCTGGTTCCTTCAAAGGTTGTCCCTTGAGTCACTCCTTGTAGGGTTTGACCTGAGAGACATTAACAGTAGGGTGAATGCGCATCGAGTACGGAAGATATAGTTTAACAGCATTGCAGCTGACAATTTCTATGATAGAGAAGGGTCCAAGCCACTTCTCCGAGAGCTTCTGTGACTCGCATGTGAGTCAGAGGTGTTCGGTGGCCAAGAGCACTTGATCTCCAATCTTGTACTCTGGTGCTTCACTTCTATATTTATCCGCATGGATTTTCATATGATCTTGCACTTTCTTTAGGTTTGTGGATGTTTCTGCAAGAGTTTCTTCGATCTTTTGGGCTAGATCGTCAGTGGCAGGGGCCTTTAAGGTTCCTGGTTCTATTCCCATTTGTGGTGTGTAAGTTCTGGTGACCTCAAAGGGTGTTTTCTGAGTAGAAGCCTGTTTCTTTGCATTGTAGCTGAACTGGGCTATAGGGAGCCAGTCGGCCCAATCTTTTTGGTGATCACAGACAAAAAGACGGAGATACTGTTGGAGATCTCGGTTGATTCTTTCTGTCTGCCTGTCTGTCTGGGGGTGTGCGGTGGTGGAGAGGCGTGGTCTGATGCCGAGGCATGGACATAGATCCTTTATAACTTGCATAGCAAATTGGGGTCCTTGATCTGAGACAATGGATCTAGGGATTCCATGATTTGTCCAGACCCTTGTGAGGTATAGCTTGGCAGTTTCCAGTGCCGTAATACTCTTCTTACAGAGGATAAACTCTACTTCTTTTGAGAATCGGTCCACTACCATGAGGATAGAGTCATATAGTGACGAAACTGGAAGGTCTGTAATGAAGTTGGCTGATATGTCTTCCCATGGCATATGTACCAATTCGAGTGGTTGGAGTTTGCCAGCTGGCGGCTGATTCCCTGTCTTCATTTTTTGACATGTGTGGCATCTTCCCATGTAGTCTTTGATATCTTTGGTCATTCCGGGCCAATAGTAGTGGCATTTGACCAGGTCTATTGTTTAAGCTTTACTCCTTGTGCTTCCATTTTTTGGACTTCTGATTCTTTAAGCATGAGCATGTGATTTCAGATTGAATCCTTCAGATTGTCCCTATCATCTGTTATCTGCGTCGAGCGGATTTTGTCTGGGGTTATCATAAGCTGGTTGGTATTATCTTCTTCTTTCCCAGCAGCATGATCTTCTCTTCTGGATAGGGCATCAGCCTTTCCCATCTGGGCTCCTGCCTTGTGCACCCAGAGATAGTCGAATCTGGAGAGGTATTGCGACTATTGTGCTTGTCTTCTGGATAAGTTTTGCTTTTGCATAAACCATTGGAGGTTTGCATGGTCATTCCAGATTTTGAAGGTGTGCTTGGCTCCTTCTAGGTGGTGATGCCACTCTTCTAATGCTCTTATGACACCGAGCATTTCTTTATCAAAGACCAGGTAGTTCCTTTCCTCTGGGGATATAGAATGGGAGAGATATGCGACTGGTTGGAACTTTTTATCATCTCCTTTGATGGATAGGACCGCTCCTGTGGTGAAATCAGAGGCATCCGTTTCCAGACGATATTCTTTTTCTTGATTTGGAAAGGCTAGCACTGGTGCAGTGACAAACTTCTGTTTTAGCTTATCAAAAGCTTCTTATTCCTTTTCCATCCAGCTAAAGACCTTATCTTTCTTGGTGAGGTCATTCAGTGGTCTAGCGACTTGTGCGAAATCTTCTGTGAATCTTCAGTAGAAGTTTGCTAGTCTGAGGAAAGCGCGGACTTGACGGGTGCTTTTTGGGATTGGCCAGTCCAGTATGGCGTCGACCTTTTCCCCTTCCATTTTGATTCCTTCTTGTCCTACCACCATTCCAAGGAAGTTCACTTCTGATACTCCAAAGGTACACTTCTCTGGTTTGGCAAAAAGATCATTTTCTTCTAATCTTTCCAGGACCTTCTGCATGACTTTGTTGTGTTCTTCTCAGTTAGTGGTTTTAGTGAAGATGAGTAGATCATCGATGTATACCACTACCATGTCATCCATATCCGCAAAGATTTCATTCATCATTGCTTGGAAAGTGGAGGGGGAGTTCATCAGACTGAAATACATCAACAGTGGTTTGTAAGCTCCTTTGAAACAGACGAAGGCTGCTTTCCATTCGTCTCCTTCCTTGATTCTGATGTTATTATACCCCCATCGTAGGTTGATCTTGGTGAAGAGCTTGCTTTCTTGTAGTTTATCGACTAGTTGGGCAATAAGTGGGAGGGGGTAATTATTCCGAATGGTGTGCTCATTTAGGTAGCGGTAATCCTGTACCATTCGTTTTCTTCCATCTTTCTTTGGTACGAAAAATACTGAGGAGGTTTGGGGAGACTTCAAGGGTCTGATGTACCCTTTTCATAATTGGATGTTGATGAAGGCGGCCACTTCTTCTTGTTCTTTGACCGATAAGGGAATTACCCTTCCTTTCTTGGGTTTGAAGGATTCCTTTAGGTCAATGGCATGATCCCACAGCTTTCTTATGGGCATCCATTCAGATTCTTGTTGGGAGAATACTTTCATTCATTTTTCGAATCTCTGTGGGATGTTGATTTCCATGGACTTCTCTTCTTTTTCTTTTAGGGCAGATCATATGTGGAATGCCTGCCAGGCTGCTTCTTGATCTTGTTCTTCTACTCTATTTATCCATGCCCCTCTATCCTGTAGGAGAAGGCAACTTCTAGGACATCTGATCATTCTGACTGTCCTCTTCTTCCAGTCAATCTCTGGGTTGTGCTTCTGTTTCCATGTGAATCCAATGACCAGATCAAATTTATGGAGATCGGTGACATCGGCTATGATCCTTTCACGATGTCCTTCAAATTCTACCACTACATTGGCAGTGTGAGTGATGTTGCTAGCAGAGTTTTTTGTTCCATTGACGTTGAATGCAGAGATGAGGCGAAGGAGGCTTCTGAGAGGGATATTGTTCTTTTCTGCCCATCGCTTGTCAATGAACGTGACATTTGCTCCACTATCTAGCAATGCTTTTGCAGGTAGAAGTTTCTTCTTCTGAGCAGAAACTTTTATGTCGAGTATGACTTCATTCCCTTTTATAGAGGCCAATCTTGTGGCCAATACTTCTGGGACTTCTGGTTCTTCAGTTCTCTTCATAATTTTCTTTGGAGAGATAGGAGAATCAAGCATGTGTGTGAGGTCTGCACCACACTCATCAAGAGACGCCCCTGACCATGAGAGAGATTCTTCTGAAATAGATACATCATCTTCTTCTAGAACTGAATACCTGTTTCTTTCAGCAGAGGCTGGCCCAGTCCTTACTCTGCCTTGGCTTTTCCCTTAAGCCTAGCTTCTAACTTCCAAAGGAGTCTTTCTTCCTGCTCCTTGGAGAGATCTTCTATGCGAGGGTTTTCGTCTGCCACTTCCCAAGATGTGGCCCCTCCTTCTTTCTTTTCTGCTCCATGGGCGTACTTCTTCACCTTGGAGCATTCTCTCTTGTGTTGCCCCCCTGCCCATTTGCATTCTTGACAGTTGTTCTTTGGCTGTCTGCAATCTTGGGCAAGGTGGTCTTTTTTATTGTAATTAAAGCATTTCCCCTTCTGGGAGGTTGATGTGGTGGTGGCGGCCACCTTCTTCTCTTCTCTTGGTGCCCATTTCTTCTCCTTCTTGCCAAGGTTAGAGGCAATCTTGTATGCCTTGTGGTTCTTCCCAATTCTTCTGATCTCCTCAATTGTTCCTTCTATGGTGCGGCTCCTCTTCCCTTGATAGAAGAGCTCTTGTTGAATGGAGTCGTTGACTTGAGATTCCAGTAGGTTTACCCTATGCTTATCATCTAGCTGGGCCTTAATCTGGAGTGTCCTCCATTACGCGAGGAAGGCATCAATGTCCATGTGCCCTTGGGAGAGCGCCTTGATTTCTTACATGGACTCATCTTTGAGGAGTTGTGATTGGAAGATGTCTTCCATGGTTCTGGCAAACTCTGTCCAGTTCATGAATCTAACTTTGTTTTCATGTATCTGGGCCAGCTCTGCTTCTGCCCAGCTTCCGGCCTTCCACCCCTTCATCCTGGAGAGTACCACAAACATGCACATTTCTAGGTTTTCCTCTATGAGTTTTTCCTTGGTGGTCTTTCATTGTTTCTCTGCTCATGTCCAGTGTGGGTTGGGAGAAGTATCGGGGGTTGGCTTTAATGAAGGTCTTCATTTTGGACCACCATTCTTCAAACTTCTTCTGATCTCTGTAGAAGTCACCTGGATCTGCGAAAATCTGTATTTTGGAAGCAGGCATTCCCGAACTTCTGGCTCCCATGTTAAAGAAGTGTGAGAGGTTCTTGATAGTATCTTCGGCCAAGATGGCCCTGTCTTCTGTTTCTTGAAGCTTCTTGTCTGCTCTTTGAGCAGCTTCTTCCATTGTCTGTCACTGCAGACGGATATTTACAACTTTGTTTTTGAGGGAGGCAATCCCGCCCATCAAGGAGTCGAAATCAGCTTGGGATAGTGTTGCCATTTTTCTTCTAGGGAGGTTCCTGGCTTAAAGTGTTTCTTTTCTTTAAAAGTGGATATAAGAGTTTCCTTCTCTTTAGCATCAGGAACTTTGGGAACAGATTAACTTCCTACTTCCTAACTTCTTTTAAGCTAGAGCAGGGCCTCAGATAACCATCTCTGGTCAGGCCGTCTCTACGCTTCTTCTGAGGAACGGGGTTGTATCGCCTCTCCCTTCTTTTGAAGACAATGACAGGTGAGGGGGATTGGGGAAGTGGTACTTCTACTTCTTCTTTCACAGTACATATGGCTGCTCCACCTAACAAATCTTCTATCACCCTCATACCAGCTGATTCCAATCCAAGGGCCCTTGCTTCTTCTGCGAGCACTTATGGTCTCTAAGATGAGGAACTCTGGTTTCACCTCCTCATAGAACAAATTGGCAATGCTTCTTCTGGCATTGAACCTCTCCTTCTAGATAGTGACTGAAGTGTCGATTGCCTGTAGGAAGGTGTGGGTGTCGTTGAGGAACTGGAGATGTCTTTGCTCTTCTTCTTTTAAGCGATGAGGGGGAGAGATGGAGGAACCGCTTGAGAAAATGCCAGACACTGGTGAGCTTAGTATACATTGTGGTGAAGTAGAGGGTGCATTACTGTTCTTTAACACCTTGGTTTCTTCTGCAATGAGTATGGACTTGTGTAACCGACATACTTCCTCACTATCAAAGGAGGAGATAAGATAGGAATCTTATCTGTGTCTTCAGGGGGTGCAATAAGGATCGCCTTCAGAGGTCTCTTCGTACTTCAGAACCTTGTCAACCCTATCTTCTGTAAGGGCAAAGGGCAAGTGGTTGATGACAGGATATGTGCACCAATGAAGAGGGGAGTGGTTGAGTAAGCAACTCCACTTAGCTACTGCCAGGAGTCCTGGTGGTAGAGCACACTGGTTAGGTGTGAGATCCAAGTTAACAAGACTGAGGGGCATCTATCGCTAGCCCCTGCTACTTATAAACATCTTCTGATGAGGCAGTGTATGGCCTCATATGGTAAATACGGTATCGTACCATTGTGGCTATCCCTCATGTCCATCAAATGGAAGAGAAGGCTCTGCCTTCTATCTAACCTCATGGCAACCTCATGTGCCGCTTCTAAGTCCTAGGATCAATCTATGATCCAATCTTCTTCATCTAAGATCCAACCACAATGGGATCTTCTTCTAGAGATCTCAGATCTCGCTTCTGGTGGTGGAGATAGTGCGATCTTCCTTCTATCCTTCAAGGATTCTTCTAAGTGTCACTGATAAGATCAGGACTTGCAATCATGCGATAAGATGTTGGAGATTGCCGAGATAAGATAAGATTGTCGAAATCTAATCTTCTTCAGAGTGTGCCGTTGTGCAGAAGTGATAACAATAGCGATTGTTACAACTTGTGTATGGGTTATTGATAGTCTTGTTCAAGTGAAGCAAACCTAACACTCCGAACTTCTGAGTGCAAGGAACCTTAACGTGGAGTAAGGGAGAGTGAGATGGGGACTGGGGTACACCGTGTGAGGGCTCTCCCTTATATAGCGATTGAGGGATTGGACCGAGTGAGCTACTTGGCTGCTTATCCACTTGTTAGGTGAAAGTTCCAAGTGAACAAGACTGGGGTTACCAGCTGAGTTCCTTAGATTTATATATGTATAGAGTGAGGCTGTACATGGCTGTGTAACTACCCTAATCAAGGCACTGCTTATCTGGGCTGTGCATGAGAAGCAATAGGTACATCAGAAGAGTTCACCAGAAAAGCATAGCCAAGATAACAGAAATAGAAAGGCAGATATGTATTAATAAGGCATGTGTAACATGAGGCATAGAATGGAAGAGACAGAAATAAAGGTGGGAACATAATAGGGCAGTGCTGACTGAATGTGGTTAGATGAGATCTCTATCTTAGATCAGATCTGCCACATGTCAGTGAGTGCAAAAGAGGGAGAGGTCCAAGAAAAAGAAAAAGCTTCTAAGTCCCTTCAGATAAGATCAGTCTCACAATTGTGCAATATCAGATAAGATACCGGAGAATGCCAAGATAAGATAAGATCATCAATAGAGGTTAATGATAAAGGAAAATCATAATGGGCATGGTGTTGCATCTATGCCAGTCCTCGCCATTGCTTCTAAGTCTGAAGCATGGAAATAATGAGCCGTTACAGCAAAAGAGGTACCCACTGAGAAGCAGCCAAAAGATCTAGTCCTCACCAGGTTCCATAAATGGTTAAAGGTATTCTCCCAGCACAAATCTGAAAGAATGCCCCTAAGAAAGCCATGGGACTGTAATGATCGTTATCATTATCACTTCTGCATAACGGTGCACTCTGAAGAAGATTAGATTTCGACAATCTTATCTTATCTTATCTCGGCAATCTCCAAATCTTATCGCACGATTGCAAGTCCTGATCTTATCAGCGACACTTAGAAGAATCCTTGAAGGATAGAAGGGAGATCGCACTATCTCCACCACCAGAAGCGAGATCTGAGATCTCTAGAAAGAAGATCCCATCATGGTTGGATCTTAGATGAAGAAGATCGGATCATAGATTGATCCTGTTATGAATCCAATAAAAGTCCACTAGACTTAGACGTTTTCCCACTCTCGACTGATATAAACCAGGTCACGTGACTAACCTCGTGACACATCACATGATCCAGAAGAGTACGAATCCTTGCGACAAGTGTCGCATCCTTGGGCACCACTAGCCCGTTTCCACTTTCCATATACGTGGGGCACTGCCCTTTCATCTATGCTCTGTGCAACTGGCACCGACATCAGAAGCAACGATATACACGACTATTTAATTTCCGTCCCTTCTCTTCCATTTCAGAAGGCACTGCCTTTATAGGTTCCGAAGACCCTTGATGTACGACGCATCCTCATGTTTACTTATCGCCCAGTAGCCAATTATGCTCTTATGGTACGATTTCTCTAAATACGTTTATGGTAGCTATGACACACATGTACAAATACGAACCCATGAATATATAAGGGTCGCTCAGCTGGGGGTAACTCCTCAGTTTGAGTAACTTGACAGTTGACTTGTACTGGTCGCTCCAAGTACCTGAACTCGACCCCTCCCCTACCTCGACGCAAAAGTCTTTGATAGCTTTTTCGTTTCAGATCCTAGGACTCAGAAGCGGCATATGAGGATGCCATGAGGTCAGATAGAAGGCAAGGCCTTCTCTTCCATTTGATGGACATGAGGAGAACACATGTTCCCTTATCAGAAGGACACTGACGCGGCCACTGGATAGCCACAGTCATACGATAGAAGTATTTACTTATAAGGACGGAGCACAGCCTCCCACTCACTGTATATAAGAAGTAGAGACTGAGCTACAGAAGCTCCAGTCTTGTTCACCTTGATACTTTCGTCTAACAAGTGATTGTAAAGATTAGGGAACTCACTTGGTCCCAGTATAGTCCCTGGACATCAAAGGACACTTTCCCTTTTGACGCTGCGTATCCTTTCTTGCTCCACGTCAAGGTTCCTCACACGCAGAAGACATTAGTGTTAGGTTCGCTTCAGGGACCACGAAATCAAGCTAAAAGAAACCTTCATGCCAAGAAAGAGAAAGATCATTCCACTCTCAGTCACAGAACAAGAGGAAGTATCAGCCTTCCTAGATGACCAACTCCGGAAGGGGTATATATGCCCTTCCAAGTCACCACAGACTTCTCTAGTGTTCTTCATCCTGAAGAAGGATGGAAGAAAGAGGATGGTACAGGACTACCGATACCTCAACGAACACACCATATGGAACAACTACCCCCTTCCACTCATTAGCTCCCTAGTAGACAAGCTAAAAGGAGCAACAAGGTTCATGAAGATAGATCTCAGATGGGGATACAATAATGTTCGACTCAAAGAAGGAGACAAATGGAAGGCTACCTTTATATGCTTCAAAGGTGCCTTTGAACTACTCATCATGTATTTCAGACTAATGAACTCCCCCTCCACATTTCAAGCTATGATGAACAAGATCTTTTCAGATATGGACAATGTGGTAGTGGTGTACATCAATGACCTCCTAATCTTCACAAAAGGAGGAACCCCAGAAGAACATGATAAGATCGTGGAAGAAGTCCTCCGTCAGTTAGAAGAAAATGACCTTTTCACTAAACCTGAAAAGTGCACCTTCGGAGTAGAAGAAGTCCCCTTCCTAGGTATGATTGTCAGCAAAAACAGCATCACTATGGAATAGGAGAAAGTAGAAGCCATCATGCAATGGCCAAGCCCAAAAAGCATATGACAAGTTCGCACTTTCCTTGGCCTAGTCAACTTTTACAGAAGGTTCATTGACAAGATGGTGTAATACACATGCCCTCTTAATGATCTCCTCAAAAAGGATTCCACATTCCATTGGGGGGATAAAGAAGATGCTTTTAATAAGCTTAAGAAGATGTTCACAACAGCTCCAATACTCACTTACCCAGATCAAGAAGTAGAGTATTGAGTTGAAACAGATACATCAGACTTCGCCACAGGGGCTGTTCTGATGGTAAAGAAGGAAGGACTTTTCCACCCAGTAGCATATCTCTCTCACTCCATGACCCCTGAAGAAAGAAACTATCAAGTCTTCGACAAAGAGATGCTAAGCGTAATCCATGCCTTAGAAGAATGGTGCCACCATTTGGAAGGAGCAAAGAAGAAGTTCAAAATATGGAACGACCATGTGAACTTTCAATGGTTCATGAAAAAACAAAATCTTAACCAAAGACAAGCTCGCTGGTCACAATACTTGTCCAGATTCAACTACACATGGGTATACAAACCTGGCACCCAAATGCAGAAAGTGGACACACTCTCTTGAAGACCTGATCACATGATCAGAGTAGATGAAGATAACCAAGGAATGGTTCTAATAACCCCAGATAAGATCCAAATGGTAAGGATTGAGGATGATGGGGATAAGATGAAGGATAGAATCCGTGACCATACACTTGCCCTTAAAGAAACGGAAGTACAGAAAATAGAAGAAGAAGGAGAGCAGTTATCGGAAGAAGGACTCTTTCAGAAGGATGAAAAGATATTTGTCACAGAAGAAGATCAGATGGATGTTATCACACTCCATCACGATACTCCAGTGGCAGGACACCCTGGAAACGAGAAGATAATTGAGCTTATCAAATGGCATTACTACTGGCTGGGAATGACAGTTCAAATCAAAGACTATGTGGCTAGATGCTATATGTGCCAGAAGATGAAGACAGGGAACCAGCCGCCAGCTGGCAAACTCCAACCTTTAGAACTCCCACATATGCTCTGGGAAGACGTATCAGCTGACTTCATCACCAACCTCCCAATCTCATCACTATATGACTTTATCCTTGTGGTAGTTGACAGGTTCTCCAAAGAAGTGGAGTTCATTCCCTGTATGAAAGAAATCACAGCACTGGACACCATCAAGCTTTACCTCACTAGAGTCTGGACAAATCACGGCATCCCCAGATCCATTGTCTCAGACCGAGGACCACAATTTACTGTGCAAGTTATGAAGGATTTGTATGCTCACCTAGGAATACACCCACAGCTTTCCATGGCAGCCCACCCCCAAACAGACGGTCAAACAGAAAGAATCAATTGAGATCTCCAGCAGTACCTGTGGTTATTCATCTGTGACCATCAAGAAGATTGGTTGAATTGGCTTCCTATTGCCCAATTCAGCTATAATACGAAAAGGCAAGTATCCACCAAGAAGTCACCCTTTGAAGTAACCAGAACCTACACCCCACGGATGGGGATAGAACCTGGAACCTCTAAAGCACCTGCTGCAGATTCCCTAGCCCAGCAGATAGAAGAAACTCTTGAGGAAATGACCAAAAACCTTGAGCAGGCACAAAAACGGATGGTCCTGCAGACGGACAAACACAGAAGCAATGTGCCAGAGTACGAGATTGGAGATCAAGTACTGCTCACCACCGACAACCTCTGCCTTACCAGGCAATCGAAGAAGTTATCGGAGAAGTGGCTCGGTCCCTTCCCTATTATAGGTCTAATCAGCCACAACACCATTAAACTACAACTCTCTCTCTCAATGAGAATCCACCCTGTCGTCAATGTGTCATGAGTCAAACCCTATAAGAAAAGACCTGAAGGACAGCCTGTAAAAGAACCAGGACCTGTCTTGACCACCGATGATCGATGAAACGAAAAAGCCTCTCAGAGACTTTAGCGAGAAATGTAAGAGGACTGAGTTCAAGTACTCAAAGCAACCAATACAAGTCAACTGTCAAGCTTCTCAAACAGAGGAGTCACTCTCAGTTGAGTTGCCCTTATATATTCATGGGCATTGTGTGTGTACATGTTTGTATATAAAACCATAAACGTATTTCAAAGAATCGTACCATATGAGCATAATCTGCCATTGGGCAATAGGTGAAACATGAAGATACCGTATGCATCAAGAGTCTTCAGAACCAATAAGGCAGTGCCTTCTGAAATGGAAGAGAAGTTTAAATGGAGATTAAATACTCATGTATGTGAGACTTCTGATGCCAGTGTCAGTTGCACAGGGTGGAGATGAAAGGGCAGTGCCCCACGTATAAGGAAAGTGGAAACGGGCTAATGGTGCTCAAGGGTGCGACACTTGTCGCGAAGGATTTGTTCTCTTCTAGATCATGTGATCTTCATCGTCATGTGATGTGTCACAGGGTTAGTCACATGACCTGGCTTATATCATTCGAAAGCAAAAGAAAGTGTCTAAGTCATCAAGACTTTATTGGATTCGTAACAATCGAGAAGAGGAGTATGAAATGGATTTCATTGTAGATATGCAGAAACGAAGAAACAGTTGGGAATATCTGGTACACTGGGCAGGATATGGCGAAGATGATCACACTTGGGAACCAAGGAAGAATCTCACCCATGCTGCCGATGCCCTGGCCCACTTCTATGAAAAGAACCGCCATCTTGATGTGAGAGAAGCCTTCTACGATAAGTTTGGTCTATTTAACCCTTATGAAAGACACTGCAGCACAGTATTGTTTGAAGTTCCAAGGCTCGATCTGGAATCTCGAGCTCAGAAGGGGTATAGTGTAATGGCTTGTTACTTTCATGCTTCAGACCTCAAAGTGATGGTAAGAACTGGTGTAGATGCACAACCCAAGCCTCTGGACCTTTGACAGGTTATCTTATCTTATCATGGCAATCTCCAGTATCTTATCAGATATCACACAACTGTACAAAGGACTTAAACATTTCTCTTTCTCTTTCTCTTCTCTCTTTCCCATGCACTTGCTGACACTGGGAAGATCTAATCTAAGATACAGATCTCATCTATCCATATTGATCAGCACTGCCAATTATGTTCTCACGTTCATCTCCGTCTCTTCCATTCTTATGCCTCATGTAACACATGCTACATTTCATTACTGCTATCTCGGCTATGTCTTCTGATGGACTTTTTGATGTACTTATCACTTCACATGCACAGCCTAGATAAGGAGTGCCTTGTTTAGGATAGACACAGCCATGTATCTTTGCATATATATAGCTGAGTAGCTCAACTGGCAAAACCCCAGTCTTACTTACTTGGATCTCACCCACACAGCCAGTGCTCTACCAGTCAGACTCAGTACTCCCTCCCCTCCTGCCTAATAAGCACCCTACGCCTTCAATAGGCTATTCTTGAAGTAAGAAAGTCTTCATGCTTCAGTAGACACATGGAAATGTTGGAATCAGTGGGAATATCTAGTGCATTGACACAGATACTTGGAACAAGACTGCACTTGGGAGCCAGAGAAGAATCTCACCTATGCCAAAGAGGTGCTAGTGGAATTCCATGAGAAGAACCCCAAACTCCACCTTCAGAAGGTGTTCTACAAAAATTATGGCTTAGAAAACCCTTACAAATCCCTCTTCATATATGCTGTCACTTTCACATCCTACCTGTAATGGCTTGTTACTTTTACACTTCAGACTTAGAAGCAATGGCAAGAACCAGCATAGATGCACAGCCCAAACCACTACACTTTTGACAAGCATCCCATTATCTTATCTTATCTCAGCAATCTCTGGTATCTTATCAGATATCACACAATTACAAGGAATTAGTCATTTTCTCTTTCCCTTTCCTTTCTCATGCACTAGTTGACATGTGGACAGATCAGATCTCCTAATCTGGATCTCACTTAACCACATTGGTCAACACTGCTCCAGTATGCTCTCACCTTCATCTCTGCTCTTCCATTCCTATGACTCATATTCTACATGCCTTATTAATCTCTACTCATACCTGTTACGAATCCAATAAAGTCTTGATGACTTAGAAGATTTCTTTCGCTTTCAAATGATATAAGCCAGGTCACGTGACTAACCTTGTGATACATCACATGACAATGAAGATCACATGATCTAGAAGAAACCGAATCCCTTGCGACAAGTGTCGCACCCTTGGGCACCACTAGCCCATTTCCACTTTCTATATACGTGGGGCACTGCCCTTAATCTCCATCCTGTGCAATTGGCACCGGCATCAGATGTAACGACCCACACAACTATTTAATTTCCGTTTCCACTTCTCTTCCATTACAGAAGGCACTGCCTTATTGGCTCCAAAGACCCTTGATGCACACAGCATTCTCATGCTAGACTTATCGCCCAATGGCACATTATACTCCTATGGTACAATTCTTAGAATTACGCTTATGGTAGTTATGCCACACATGTACAAATACAACCCATGAATATATAAGCTGGGTTGCTCTGCTGAGGATAATTTCTCAGTTAGAGTAACTTGGCAGTACCGACTTAAAAGTCAACTCTGAGTCCTCTACTCGACCTCTCCTCTTCTCTTCGAAAAGTCACAGGTTGGCTTTTTTGTTTCAATACCTGTGTAAAGCTATACCTTCTGATGGACTCTTCTGATGTACTTATCACTTCTCACACACAGCCTAGATAAGACTGCACTCAATTAGGGTAGATACATAAACATGTACATACAGTTCCCTCTTCTATATAAACCCAGGAAGCTCGACTGGCTAAAGCCCAGTCTTGCATACTTGGATCTCTCACCTAACCAGTGGGCTCTACCAGTCAGGCTCAGTCCCTCTATCCCTCTTGCTGAATAAGCACCCTATGCCTTCAATAGGCTATTCTTGAAGTAGAAGGAAGTTTTCACATTTCACCACCCAACCACCTAATAGAGTCTTTGATGGAACTTGAAGACCATGAGTGAAGCAAACCTAACACTGCAAGCTTCTGAGTGCGAGGAACCTTAACATGGAGCAAGAGAGAGTGTGATGGGGACTGGGGTACACCATGTGAGGGCTCTCCCTTATATAGTGAGTGAGGGATTGGACCGAGTGAGCTACTTTGCTGCTTATCCACTTGTTAGGCGAAGTTCCAAGTGAACAAGACTGGGGTTACTAGCTGAGTTCCTTGGATTTATATATGCATAGAGTGAGGCTGTACATGGCTGTGTAACTACCCTAATCAAGACACTGCTTATCTGGGCTGTGCGTGAGAAGCAATAGGTACATCAGAAGAGTTCACCAGAAAAGCATAGCCGAGATAACAGAAATAGAAAGGCAGATATTAATAAGGCATATGTAACATGAGTTATAGAATGGAAGAGATGGAAATAAAGGTGGGAACATAATAGGGCAGTGCTGACTGAATGTGGTTAGATGAGATCTCTATCTTAGATCAGATCTGCTATATGTCAGTGAGTGCAAAAGGGGGAGAGGTCCAAGAAAGAGGAAAAGCTTCTAAGTCCCTTCAGATAAGATCAGTCTCACAATCGTGTGATATCAGATAAGATACTGGAGAATGCCGAGATAAGATAAGATCATCAATAGAGGTTAATGATAAAGGAAAATCATAATGGGCATGGTGTTGCATCTATACCGGTCATTGCCATTGCTTCTAAGTCTGAAGTGTGGAAGTAACAAGCCGTTACAATAAGAAGGGGATTGTGTTACAAATCCAAAATTCATTAAGTGACTTAGATGTTTTTGCACTCTTGACTCACATAAGCCAGGTCACATGACTAATGAAACAAAAAAGAGAACAGGGGAAGAGGAGAACTGAGTAGTGGGCTTGTAAGTCTGTCCTGATTAAAGGAAAACTCCAAGACAACCAAACTGAGGACTGTTGTCTCAGTTGGTGCTTGGTTTATATACTCATAGTTTTGTATTTACATGTTGTGTCATAGCTACCATAAATGTAATTCTAAGAATCATACTATATGTACATAATGTGCCATTGGGCGATAAGTATGGCATAAGGATGTGGGGTGCATCAAGGGTCTTCGGAACCAATAAGGCAGTGCCTTCTGTAATGGAAGAGAAGAGATGGAGATTAAATACTCATGTATGTTGTGACTTCTGATGTCAGTGCCAATTGCACAGGATGGAAATGAGAAGGGCAGTGCCCTACATAAAAGGGAAAGGAGAAATAGGCTAATGGTGCCCAAGGGTGCGACACTTGTTGCAAGGGGTTCGGGTTTCTTCTAGATCATGTGATCTACATCATCATGTGATGAGTCACGTTGTTAGTCATGTGACCTGGCTTATGTCAATTGGAAGTGAAAGAAATCATCTAAATCCACAGGACTTTTATGGATTCGTAACTGAAACGCGAAGACTTCCTATATCTTCAAGGGTTGGCCTTCGAAGAGAGAGAGAGCCTATCAAAGGCGTAGGGTGCTCGGAGCGGTAGATGTGAGGGGTTACTGAGTCCGACTGGTAGAGCACGGCC
>JBBPTS010000203.1:8394-21646 GCA_038094235.1 Fistulinella staudtii | reverse complement strand
ATTTCGTCCTCGGGCTGACCTCGGAATTTAAGTATGTATCCTCGAGACTAGTAAGCAATGAATTCTATGTTACAAGATATACCGAGCAAAAGTTTTGGGTAGTGGCTACAAGATGCATGTCGAAAACGCAAACCCGAGCAAAAAAAGCACGCGAAAATATGAATACAGACATTGAGTAAACTCTATTCACTATCAGGTGTTGGTGCCCGAGTAGAGGATGGCGCGGGTGAGGGTATTTCAGCAGTCTCAGTTTCTCCCTCCAGAGTGGTAGCAGCCTGCTGCTCGAGTTCACATTTCTCGTTGGGCGGCATCTCAATAGGTGGGGTGGGGGTAAGTTGCCCCTCGCCAAAGCCCAGGAGGGTCTCGCCAAATTGAACCATCCAGGGATGGTCCAAAAGTTCGACTGCTGTTGGTCGCAAGACCGGATCGATTGTCAAGCATTGTTTGATGAAATTGATACCAAGATCACCGAGTTGACCAGGTTCTGGAAGAGGGGGATGTTGGGTGGCAACCCCGATGTGAAACATGATCGCCCTCCAGGTGTATCAGACAATTGCACGAATCGATATTAATAATGAACTAGGGCGCACCATTCGTTGTCGAGGTTACTCCAGGGTTTCTTACCCGTTGCAAACTCGAGCACAACGCAGCCCAAAGACCACACGTCCATTGCTCCGTGACGACCCCTTCTGTCGCTTTTGATGACTTCGGGAGACATATACATCGGCGTACCCGTTAGGCTGTTGTTCATCCCTAGGCCACCACCGAGGCCGCCAGCTTTAGCCAAGTTAGCAATGTCTGTCCCACGCCGAGACCGTTGCATTGTGCGATTCTTGGCAAGAATTTTCGATGCTCCAAAGTCGACATATTTTATAACCCCTCTATGATCAAGGAGGATATCTAGAAAGCAGGTAAACCTTCTGAGTCCACAATCATGGTAAATATACGCACTATCAGGCTTGATGTCACGATGTACAATACCTTTTGAGTGAAGGTATGCAAGGCCCTCCAGCATCTGCATGGTGTATAGCTGGATGATACTTTCATCTTCTATCCGCCCGTGCTCCAACAATGCCGCTAGACTCCCCCCTTGACAATATTCTTCAAAGATATAAACCTTATCTCGATGTACCTCGATGCCGTAATACTCGACGACGTTCGGATGGTGCAACATCTCCATGACACTGAGCTCGTCTCTGATTTGAGAGTATAGATTAGGTAGTCCGGATAGCTCCTGGAATTTAATCTCCTTAACGGCCATGAGGGACCCCGAATCGAGGTTAACTGCGAGGTAGACGGAACCAAATGCTCCCGCACCAATGAACCGCCGCTGTTGCCAACGGATCGAGATATTTGAGCTCGATGATGCAAGGAAGACCAGTGATCGATCCTCCATTTTTTCATCGTCCAGAACGCGTCCAATTAAACGATTTTCTGAACCCATCTGCTCGCGCTCCTTTTCGAGAGCCTCGAGCACCTTGGTGGTCCTTTCCCAGAAGACGCAAACATGAGCGTCTGTATGCGCATAAATACTAGATGCCGCAAGACAATCATCATTCACCGGAGATTGAGGGCGCTGTAAAAGGGAATCGTTCTCCGCAGCGAGAGATACTTTTTCACGGAACAGTTCCTCTTGTCGTTCTTTCTCTTTCCGCGCCTCCAGAGTCGATCGCGCGCCCAAGATGTCGAAATGGCTGATCAACAGTGTCATACAGCTTGCCACTTTTTGTCGGAGCATCTCGAATTGATCGCTCGACATATGTAGAATATTGCTTCGCCTTGTCCGATGTAGGGTAAACTCAAGCGCATTGACGGCCCACCTGAAGGTCTTCCTGTCGGTCGGATCGCAGTCGTCGCAGATGAAAGAAACCCAGGAGATAGCAAGCCGAATGAGCGAACGGTTGAACTTAGTCATTGTGGAACGTTCCATATGCTTTTGAGCGTGTTGGCCATGCTCGGATGCGAACAGGTACCAGTTCTCGAGAAGTTCCTGGTATCGGATGGCATTTCGCAGGGAGTTCCGGACGTGATGAACCGAGTCAACTATAGATTCTGCGAGCTTGTTCGTCGCGCGAGAAATCTTGCGCAACTCACGATTGACGGCTGGGACATGTGCTTGTTGTTCGACTATACATGGAGGGGGAGTGAGAACAGCCTCAAGCGATTCCTCATCTTCATCGGCGGGAATAAAGATGTCGATGAACTGCTGTTTCGCCAACGCGAGTCGGCGCATTGTCCCGTCTGCAACCAGCCTCACTCGGTTATCCTTCATGTCGAATTCCACCTTCGGCAATTCTAACATGAGAACCAAACCACTCCAAACGAATAGGTTGCGAGGAGATAACAACAAGAGGTACTCCCCTTCCTCATCTTCGTCGCTATCTGCATACTCTGCGACATTGTCAACAACGGGAAGCGGTAGACCCTCATCGCCCACAACCTCGTTGACATGGAAAGATTCAAGGAGAAGGCGTCGGATGGCGTCCGGGCGATCTCGAAGTGCGCTTGAGGCTACAATGTAGGTCCCGTCCTCTTCGTAGATCTGAGTGTAGACAAGGAAATGATCCGTCGCGATCAGGGCTGCTATGAACTGCTCGAGATGAATGTCTTCGATGTTGTATTCCGCCGAATTACTTATTCTTTGTGTGAGCGCTCTATAATCCCGAAAGTTAGTGTGGTTTCAAGGATGAGAGATATACAAACCTTGCAAAGCGTTGCAATTTGCGATACCGCAATCGAACGTTGTCTAGTATTTTGCCATACCAGTTGACCTTCTGCTCATCGGTCATCTGACCGGTGGTGCTTGCAATGACGTCACCTTGAAGGACCAAGTTGGATGCTTTATGCACGTGAGCATTCACAGAGGAGGGGAGGCGGACTTGAGTCTCGAAGTAGTTGGCAACTCGAACCATCAATCTATTTGTCAATGAACTGCAGGACATTAGTTGAAAACTACCTATCAATGGGAACGACAATACGCACCAAACTTGTTCCGCCACTACGGAAGAAGCTCCAATGACAGTCATACTGACATCATTAAATGTTGCCCATTGAGAATCGATGACATCTGTTTCCTTGAAGTAAATTCCCTTGACACCACTCTTGAGTTTCCAGTGAATAAGCCTGAAAAATATTGACAAAGCCTCGAGGATAGTACCATCGTAATCTTCGCTTATGCATCTTGGTAAGCTCCACTTTCCCCCAGGATCAGGAGCAAGGAACGCCTCGTACTGCCTTTTGAGCGTGCAAGCTAACCCTAGACTAATTTTCACATCCTCAGTGACCTGATCAATTATAAGGACTTCGGGATCCTTGAGCTTCTGGACATAGTCGAGGCGGACACGTAGGCACGCCTGAGCAAGTTTAGTGGGGAAGGAGATGAGGGGCACCAATTCGGTTTCGAAGGTAGGAAGGTTCATTTCCTCAAAAACGGAAGAGTGATTAACTTGGGCGTCACGAGCGGTGCCAATGAAGGCATGTACAGTCGTCAGAAACCCTTTTTCGAAAGTTTTCTGGATGGAATCCTCTTTGAGAACGCGTTCAATGAACGTGCTACTGTCCGGTGTTTGTTTAGAGGAGCCGTTGGGTTGTAAACGAGGGTAGACGTCAATGCTGCTCGGCTTTGTCACGTCAAGCGACTCGCTCCCGGTCCACCTCTGCAGAAGAATGATGTGACGACGGAGAGACGTCAAGACGGTAGACCATGTGATAAGAGTGTCACAACGAGTTTGGAATTGGCGCTCGGATGCGGCAACCTTGTCTGCATAGAACGCTTTGAGAGTCGGATAAAGGGACTGAGCTGCCTCGAGTCTACCAAGAAGAGAGTTAACACGTTGCAAGGCTGTGGAAGGATCGCGCTCATCGTCTCCGAGTTTGAAAGAGTTTATCTCCTCTATGACCAGATCTACGGTGCGCATCCTTCTCTCCTCAATACGCCTGCGTTCTTCTGCTTCCTTCCTTCCAGAAAACTTTGCGCGCAATCCGAACCAAATGTTGAGATGGGCATTGTTGTGTTCTTCGGTGGAAGATTCGAGTGCAACTGCGATGCGGGTTTTCTCGGACCTAAGTACATCCCCGTCGAGAACAGAAGCAAGCATAGTCTGCCATTCCAGACGCTGACGATCTTCCGCCGTTGCGGGCACGATTGGATCGGACTCGAGCATGAGAGCGGAGAAGCGATCGAATGTATCACCGCTGATGAGATTTGAGCGGTTGAGATCCTCATCGTCGCTGTCGCCTGCATCTATGAGCTGACCCAGCCCCCTTTGGAAGTAATTTGAGTCTGGATCGTCTCTTGGATCGTCCTCGAGGCCTGGTTCAGACCTATAGCGCTTAACGAACTGGGAGTAAATATCAGAGTACTTTGGGAGGTGGTGTGTGTGACTGTAGTTTGCGGATACGGTGTTGGATGCTGAACTGGAAGAAAACGTGTTCCTTGACTGGCGACCCTTGCCTCTGCTACGCAAAGACGTGTTTATGGAAGAGGAAAGCATGGACGACGCAGTAGAAGAGTGCGGCCTTGGAATTGGAGGAGGAATCCAATCTGGTTCGTCGCCGTCGTTGGAGTCGTGCTCCTCGAGCGAGAACAGTGACGGCTGATGCGATATTCCTCGTCGGATGCTCGTCATCTTGGATATCCACCATCCAGGCCTAGAGTTTAGTAGTACATTCTACGTACGTAAGCCAACACCACCTACTTGGACCTCTTAACTTAACATGAGTAAAATTCACATAGGACTACTATCATAGTGCGAGGCAAACACCCTCTTACTGAACTGCCCAAAGGTTTCCGTAGCAGAGATCCTTTCCTCTGTACTAGGCTGCATGAATAATGCAAAGGTTTCTCTCGAGACATTCTCTTGCCCTCTCCCGATATGAACGCAATGGGGAGTCGCCATAAGCCTTTTTTCTGTCACAATCTCAAGACATTCGCCCGTTTGAAATGCTAGACAATCCGCAGGTATAGATATTTTGGTCAGCTCGCCGCCTCTCGTTTGAATGTAAAGACCAGATTTAGGCGATGGGGAAGAGACCGACGTCGGTTCTTTCCCGTCTTCTTCTTGCAGAAACATAGCCTATGGGGATGCTCAATGCAAAAATATCAAGGCCAGTGACCAATATCTCTCACAGAACAGAGTCCGGTTAAAAGGGAATTATCAAGATGAAACCCACACCAGCTATCGATTGGTTCGTCCATGCCAGGTGCCGCCTCCTCTTGTTGCGTGGGGAAATAGTGAAGCAACCTAGCCTTTGTAGTTTGAGAGACTTTGATGAGGTTTGGCAAAGATATCGACATGTCCGTCAGATGCTTCGAGACTTTTGATGGCGTTTATCAGTCATGTACTGAGGCTCGATTCGACAGGGAGAACCGAACCGAAAGGCTGACAAGCCGCTGCCAATTCACAACCGACATTAAAAACAAACCTGATCAAAGGTTTATTTAATGCATGGTCAACCTCTGAAAATCATAAATTACCTCCCGAGGTTTTTGAATGCTTCCTCGAAGCCTTCAATACCTCGTTCACCGGGGTCTGGCCCTGCACTGTGGTTGATAGGCTGGTTGATGCGTACTGACATTCGCTCACGTACATATGTTGCTCCGGTAATACTCTGGATATTGCTCTCGGAGCTTGGAAGCGACATCAGGGATGTCGATTATGGGATTCGCATAGTACGATCCCTTGAACGTATCTTGGTCAAGGCTTAGCCCAGTCTCCCAGTGCCAGTGGAAACCATAATGGAGTCACCTGGCTTCCCGTTCATGATTTCCTGCGGGGAATAAAATGTGCGATGTAATGACGACCATAGTCGAGTACCGTGAAACGGTTCTTACCTTGCCGTGTGACCATCCGAAGCTATTACAGTATCTTGATCAAGTGTACCGAACATTTGTGCGGTGCTATTACATACCTGTATGAGCTTCCGGGATCGGTATAACGTTCTTTGGTGTCATTTGGCAGATGAGCAAACTTGTATGCACACTTGAGCAACGAGTCCCGGTATGTTTGGTAGATGGGGGGTAAATCCTTGACGATGATGATACCTAGAGCCTGTGGATGAGATCCGAAGGCCTGTTCTGAAAACGTTGAACGCTGGCATTGTGAAAGGATCAGGAATGATATCTGATTCACATACCGATGGAACTTTCGAGAGATGGATGGGCCGATAGGAGAGTAGGATAGGATATTGACACTATTTTCGGCGTCGTCATCGCGCTCAGGGTATGTAGATTGCGATTGAGAAAGCGGATGGTTCTTGACGCGGCCATGATCATGTCACGGTACTAATGCAGGCCGATTGGTTGGAACTCCTGAGGTAATCAAATAAATTCAAGTTGTACATCGGCCTACGAAGGCCCAAAATTTGGGCTGTGAGCCTACCTAGATCCCATAACTAGTACATAAACCTCCCGAAGGTTGCGCACAATTCTGTCGTGAAAACGGCACTTTGGACTCTAGTGCTTCAAACGGACTGAGCGTTCGGGCTGCGTAAAATCCAGATAACTTGGAAGCCTATACGGTGGCAGCCCGCGTCAAGGCTTGAATCGGGTTGTCCGAGCAACCTGACTGACTCATGTTACATGTCGTAGGTACGAGTAAAAGCTCTATTTTAAACCATCCCCACTTTGTGGTAGTCAGGAATCGTCAAGCCCAGTCATCTTTGTCTGGATCAATGCATGCCTGAGCGCCGTCCCCGTATCATCAAGAGAGTGCAAAAAACGCAAGATTTCACGACAAAGTTGCCACTCTCTCGCGTCAATGGCGCTCTGCAATAATCGAATAGCATCCTTGTCATTTTCTTCCCGTTGTTCGAGGTGGTGTAGCACAAGTAGATAGGATCCTGCCGTCTTTAGCCTGCCTGAGTTGAGACATAGCTGGATGAAAGTGAACGTCATTCCACGGGGTGAATGGTGAAACATACTTCGAACAAATTTTTTGGATTGCCAACAATATCAAAGAGTCGTCTCCATTCCGTGACCTCCGTTTTCCGCGCGCAACCAACCACGACATCCAAGGCAACGTCAAAGTGGTCAAGGAATTCTATGACGGCGGGCAATGATCTGGATGCTGCGGCCGACCCGCAACTTTGGTCCGATGTAACTGGCTCTACCACAGTGTGAAGAAGAATCTCAAGACTGTGAGCAAAAAATACAAGGTGTTGGTAGTTGGTAGCAAACTGAACAGCTTCTCGTATCTGTCCAGATTCCAAATAATGTCGCAAGACATGATGGAGGAAAAGGTGAGACTGAAAAGATCGCCTCAGCATCCCGAACAAAATCAATGCAACTACGCACGCTTGTTGTATGCCTGAACATGACAAATGGTAGATTTACCCGAGTGACCGGCTCATGGTCAGCACCAATAATGATTCCTTTATCCATGAGGACAGCTAGAAGAGTCAATAGATAGGATGGATTAAAAAACCAGATAGATACACTTACACAACGGGTAAAAATCTAATGGGATGTTGACGCTCTCTTTCACGCTTTGTTGTATTTCGTCGGAAGATGACGGCGACTCGATGGAGAGAGCGTTAAGCCAGACTCGTATGCCCTGCCCGTCGTATCCCCAAAGAGAATTTTCCAACGTCCCAATACCACGAAGGTGTATCCAGCAAAACTCGATACCGTCGGCAAATATCTGCATATCATATTTCACTTCCTGATTTCCTGACTACTCTTCATCGTAAATAGATGTGATTTGTGTGGAAAAGCTTGTTTCACTTACCTTTCGTGGCCGCAACAGAACCAACTGCCTACCGACCATCATAAGGACAGTGGCTACCGCAAGATCGTCAACAGGATCACCAAGTTCTATGTGGGATCAGCAAATACGCTACCGTGAACCTGCATAACTCACGCTTCTGGGCATTAGGTATCATCCAGCTCAACACCCTAACTGCCGAGGGTACAGCGATGATTCCATTAAAGGTGATGTTTCCACACAAGTGTAACTTGATGGAATCCGTGGTCGGAATGATCAGGTAATGACTCAGCATATTGTCCACAGTGTACACCAACAATGAATTGTCCACCAGGGAAAGAATGACCACTGGGGACGAAATCATTTCCCGATGAAGGACGTTCTGATTGCTCAGTTCCGCGTCTCTGGAATATAGCCGTATCTGGCCAGGATGTGATGAGTACCTGTGGCATAACCAAGACAACCCCGGGACAGACTTGGTATGATTTTGACGCTTCGACCGCTGCTATTAGGACATGGTGGAACCACAGTAGTCCTCCCCTCACTGCAAACGCTTGCTCCTGTGCTACACTGGCAAAAAGTTTCCATCGACCAGACGTCGAGCTGTAGTGAATTAATCCGCGGCGTCCAGCGACGGCTACCAATCGCCCATCGCTACTCAGCGCAGAGTATTTGATTGGCCAATTCGATGCCAGATAAGGCTGGGGCATCTAGTGAAATGAAAGAGGTTTGGATGACGAAGATGAACGAGTTATCTTACTTTGATATGCTGCCAAACGTCAGATTCTGGATTTATTACGCTCATGTCTGGTTGATCAGCTCCACGATATATGAGGGCACGATCATCCATTTGAAGGAACGCATGGCAAGTATTGTCCTGAACACACTTAACGGCTTGTACTATAACAAAGATAACCACGGACTGGAGAGTGCTGGCACGTTGTTGCGCTCTTTGCAAACGGCAAAATGAAGATTTGACCATCCAGTTCTGTGAAGTACGCGTTTGAGCATCACCGCACATACGACACAGAGACTTACTGTTTGGACTTGGCTGAGCAAGTACAATTAGTTCAAAGTTGCCAGATGCCCAGAACTACCCCAAACGTGTTTAGCGATACAAATATAAAACGCTCGTAAGCGCTCACCAGATCCTTGATTCCATGCATAAATACGTCCTGGAATTTTTGATTGTCAATGGCTTCGTCCACACCAAACCCAGAGGCAAGGCATCGTCCCCCGACGCTAAACACCGCCCACCCATGCTCCCAACCTACTGCCAGCACATATCCATCTGAACTCCACTCCATTGCGGACACATGTCCACGCGGATGGTTGTATGGGTTCAGGGCGTCTACGGTTTGCGGTGCCGGGGCAGGTCCTTCGAGTGATGGAAAGGCAGTGAACTCGAGGGTCCCACTGCGAGTATTAGGATGAGGCTTCATGGGGGCTTTATACATACCTGGATGTACCAACGGCAATCAAAGAGAACCTTGCATTTACAGCGACCTTGACGGCTCGACGCGGCTCGTCATAGACGGGGGCGCGATTGCTGGACCCATCAACTTCGATGCAACGAGACTTTTGCACCCAGCGAGGAACTTGAAAGTCATGGATACAGGTCCCTTGCCAACAGGATATGCTCTGTGATGAAATATCCAAATGAGGGTCCATGTTCTCCTCGGTCTCATCAACTTGGATGCCCTACAGACAAATAAAAAATGTCCTTAGTATGGATGCTATGCAACGAAATTGGTGCTCACACCATCACTAGGGTCGTGTTCAGCGACAGTCTTTTCTGTTTGGTTGTTTTCTTGCAGTCGCACAAAGTAGGCTCTTCCGTCTGAAGTTATCCATGTCTCCACTCCCACAGTTGAGTGCGAAATCTTGGCGATGGTGACTGCAAAGATGGTGGCAATAAAAGTGGTACACGGAATAGCACGTACCATCACTATCCACCAACCACGGCAACTCGTAATCGTTCAGTACCCATGTATCATAACCAGTAAGCGATCTCTGAGAGGAGTCGTTCTCGGCGTCTGCGTCATCATATGAAGGCCACGGAATACGCTGGATGGCTGGTGGAGAGCTGGTGGAGAATGCTAGGTGATGTTTGCGTGGTGAAACACTATCGTGATGGAAGAAAGGTAGCTAAGTGCAAGCTCGATCCGCAACAGGGGACCGTTACCTGAGAACCTGCCCCTCGGCGCGTATGACGCCTTCGAAGGAGAGACCGAGCGATTGAAGTAAGAGGCCTTCCCCTGGACCGGCAAGGAAGCTACGTTGAACACCTGGAGGGATCTCCGGGGGCTGATATGCTGCAACATTTGGTATATAATGAACCGTGACCAACACGAGATATGAACGTATCGTCTGAAACACGTCATGATGAAGCAAGACAGGGAATGGCGATGAGCATACCTGAATGACGATCCTGCTCCCATCCGGGGACCAGGTCGCAGCGAGGTTGTGGCCATGGTCTACGAGAGATGTTTCGGACCTAGCCAGATATGCCAAGGGTGTAGATGGCTTGGGGTGACTCAGAGATTATGAAGACGAGAGTGAGTATTGAACGTACCCGGACACGCCAGACTGCAAGGGCATGTCGAGTGAGGGTGCAGAAGAGGGTTTTGCGGGGACTGGGGACCAATGCAAGAATGTTTTGAAGAGGGACGTCCGGTAAGGCAGGGGTGCTTGACAGCTGCCTCGCGGCGGAGGTTGGAAAGTACATTGTGAAGAGAGTGTAGGAGGGGGACGCGAGGAAGCCGACGTGCGACCGCGTCAGATGATCACCAACTAGGAAACTACCAACGGGAACGGTTAGAAGGGTGCCAAAACATGGTATTACGCTTGCTAGTGATACAAAGTAGTATAGAGAGACAGCACAGGTAAGGTAGCACAAAAGCCCTTCCCAGATGATCAGTTACCTGCTCTCCAGATCCTGGTGAGCCATGTGTTGTTTTGTGAGGTGGGTACATGGTCAGATTGTGGTTTGTGACGAGAGTTGGTGCTGGAAACAGGACCGGAGGTTTCCGGAGTAAGAAACGACATGTCCGAACGAATGGAAGATATGTATGAACCGAACGCTATGGGTTGAAGACGGGCTTGACGGATGAGATCCATCACGAGAGAGACGCCCTGGCGAGACTGTCATGCATGTGAGCGAATTGATCAGCGTGCGAGCATCGGACGCGCCTTGTCGACATGGGCCTTAAAGCGAGCCAGACCGTGGCTTTCGATTCGCTTTGTGAGGCCCCAGCCAAACTTGGAGGTGATGTAGGCTTCGGTAGTCTGCACTGTTCGCCTGTTAGGATGGCGTCAGAGAGGGTGCAGAGGGAAATAAAGGGAAATATATACCCGTCTTGTGATTGGTGGAAGAGCTGGGTCTCCTCGATCTGCATGACCTTGACGTGGTCCAGGTTTTTGGTGCGACAGCGGACGAATTTTCCAAAGGGGTCTACTTCACTCTGCTCGATGACCCAGGACTCGGTACGGGAGATGATGCCTTGGGGTGCCCATCTTGGAAGTGTTCCACGCTTGAGGATGAGCCTGGTGGTGAGAAGGGAGCCCGAGTCTGTTTGTGTACGGTCGACGACGTCGCAAGAGATGACATGGGAAGCATAAGGGTTTGGGTAGCGGAGAAAGAAGGCGAGGGATACGATTGACCAGGGATCGCTGGCGGTGGATGAGCTCGATTCTGCGCAGACGATAAAACGACGTTGACGCACTCGTACACGAAGGATTGCGAAAAGAACTTCATGGCGGAGGACGACCCCCTTGCTAAACCAAAATAATCCAAGAGCGACCATGTCATTCATGATCACGTGCCTACCCGTAAGTCTCATCCCATACGCCTCCCCGGAAAACGACGGCCCGCAGTCCATCGTGTGCGGGCCGGACCCACGCCGTAGAGCCCCCCAACCCCTCCCGCATTAGCCTCAGTCCCGTTCGTTCCGTCTCAGTCAGCTCCCCAACCCCCTCACACATCCCCACATATTCCTCGTGCGACACGTCGTGGTTGAACCCCGTCATGTAGCTCCTCGCTGCCCCCACCCTCCGTATCGCGCCCGCCGCCTCTCGCACGCCCATGTGCGATGTGTGTGCCTCCAACCGCAGGCAGTCTATCACAAGCACCGACTTGGCCCCACCGCTCTCGATCACCTGCCATGCCTCATCTGGTATCAGCGATACATCAGACATGTACACGATCGTGCCCTGCACCACAAATCCAAAGCTGAGGTATGGTTGGATCTCGGGCTCTACCGTCTTTTCGGTTGGCGTCGGTGTAACCATCGATGGAGAACTGGCCGCGAAAAGACGTCCGTGATGCACTTGAAAACCCACTCGATGAGCAACCGTCGACTAACAGTCCGTCTTCCTTCTCACCCAAAAATGGTGTGATCCGTATTCCCGTATCCTTGATCTCGAATGGAACACTGTTTTCTATAATGTGCCACTTGAATTCAGGAACCTTTTACACATTAGTCGCAGATCTCATTCTAGACTGGACGCACATCACCCCCTCCCGACGCTAGTTCCTTTGCCACAAGGTACGGAAATGTCCTTTTGACCTGTGCGAACGTGTCTTCCGATATATAGATATCTATATGTTCTTGTATTGCGCCTTTCAAGGTCCATCCTGTCGGATGATCCGTTCGTCTTGTAAGGTGATCGGCATGAAATACGACTAGGCCCCGACACGATACTCACCTCGCAGATCGTCTAGGCCGTTCATAGCTGAATAACAAAATGTCATCAGTCACCCATGATCATTATTTGGAACCAGACCCACCATCAGCATGTGCATGAGTAATGAGTACTGCATCAATTTCTCGTAATCCATATTTCGGAAACCATTCTATGGAGGCAGCCTGAAAGTTCTTGCCTACGTCCATCAACACCGTCCTGCGCCCAGTCATAGCAACGGTTATTTCCCTGACAAGCACGCGGGACCACGTAGTGATGGAATACACACTTTTTCTTCCCGTCTTTGCCCGTCATCCGAACGATGGCTGATGTATTCCGTCTCATGTTCTTCTTTCCCTCCACCGTGAGTGTCGAGAGGCAGGTTCTACAAGGCTGTTCGTTCGGCGGAGCTGTCAGGCAAGCCACATGGGGTATCGAGGATGATGTGCCCGTCCCAAGAAAAATGAGCTCAATTCCTTGGTTCCCAGTCGAAGGAAACGATATTGGTTGCTCAATCGGTTTGTCCAATTCGGTGATGTCTCCATCCGTGCAGATTATGCAGGTATCTAGAAAAGTAGGGTTCATGCCCTGGCTGAATTTCGATGGAGACTGAGTTGAAGAATCACGGTTCCAAAAGTAGTGAAAGGCTCAATAATTCGTTCTCGCCAATATGTAGGTTACCAATTTACCAAGTACATCTAGGGCAGTGCCTTCTCAAACTTGACTACATTTATGTATTTACTTTGTCCCTCCTCTCGTTATCATCGAAATTCCGAACACAGTACTGGTACAGATGCTGGGACTAGGTCGTACGATGATCACGCTTATTTCGTAAATACTGCGGAATACATCTCGCATTAGTCTCT
>JBBPTS010000202.1:0-25112 GCA_038094235.1 Fistulinella staudtii | reverse complement strand
CCTGAACCCTTCTTGGCATGCTTTCAATCAACTTCTGACACTCCTCCACTGGTATCTTCTCCCACTCTGCCTGAACTCTATCCCACAACTCATGAATACCATTAGGAGGGGTTTCATGTTGTGCAAGTGTCTCCACCAAGGCTAAGCATGATTCCCACAATGTTTGGCAGTGTGCTTTGCGCACTGCTGTTAGGGTAAACATTGAAAGGGTTTTTGAGGTCACTGTAAGTAAATACTTCTATCATATGACTGTGGCTATCCAGTGGCTGCGTCAGTGTCCTTCTGATAAGGGAACGTGTGTTCCTCATGTCCATCAAATGGAAGAGAAGGCCTTGCCTTCTATCTAACCTCATGGCAACCTCATGTGCCGCTTCTAAGTCCTAGGATCAATCCATGATCCGGTCTTCTTCATCTAAGATCCAGCCATGATGGGATCTTCTTCCAGAGATCTTAGATCTCGCTTCTGGTGGTGGAGATAGTGTGATCTCCCTTCTATCCTTCGAGGATTCTTCTAAGTGTTGCTGATAAGATCAGGACTTGCAATCGTGCGATAAGATTCGGAGATTGCTGAGATAAGATAAGCTAAGATTGTCGAAATCTAATCTTCTTCAGAGTGCACCGTTTTATGCGGAAGTGATAACGATTGCGATTGTTACAGGCAGTGCCTTCTGTTGATGGAAGAGAAGTAAGATGGAGATTAAATACTTGTGTAGTTCATTACTTCTGATGCCGGTGCTAGTTTGCACAGGGCAGAGATGAAAGGGCAGTGCTCCACATATAAGGCAAGAGGAGAAGGGGCTAATGGTGCCCAGGGGTATAATACTTGTCTCTAAGTTCTGTGTTCTCATCTAGGTCATGTGACCTTATCATCATGTGATGAGTCACGTTGTTGGTCATGTGACCTTGCTTTTAAGGAAAAACTTCTAAGTCCAGATATAGACTTTTCGATTCATAACATGGATGTCCTGCCACTGGCATATTGTGGTGTGCAGTCATTACCATCATTCAGACCTTTTCCAGTGTGAAGACTTTGCTGTCCTTCCTAAAGACTCCATTGTTCAAGAGTTCTACTCCCTGGTTTTCTATTTGATTGACCTCTAATTCCTAAAGTTGTAGGGTTTCCAATTGGATCTGGTCAAGGATTCTGTCCCCATCATCTTTGATACATGTCAAATGGATCTTATCCAGGGTGATGAGTTGAATGCTCTAGTTGTCCTTCTCTACTCCTTCTGTGTGATCACTTCTTCTCAAATGTGCATCTGCTGCGGCCATTACTATTCCAGGCTTGTATACCCAGACATAGTTGAATCATGATAAATATTGACTCCATTGAGCCTGTTGTCTGTTCAGATCTTGTTTTGTATGAACCACTGGAGATTTGTGTGGTCATTCCAGATCTCAAACTAGAAGCATACTTCTTCTAGATAATGCCTCCACTTCTCTAATGCCCTGATGATGCTAAGTATTTCTTTATCAAACACTAGGTAATTTCTTTCAGTGTTGTTAAGGGCATGGGAGAAGAAGGCAACTGGATGCCAACAATCTTCCTTTTTCATTTCCAGGATTGCCCCTGTGGCAAAATCTGATGCATCCATCTGAAGTCTGTATTCTGTTTCATCATCTGGGGAAGCTAGGATTAGTGCAGTGGAAAATGCCATTTTAAGCCTTTCAAAGGCTGCTTGTTCTTCTGACTGCCACTGGAATGGCAGATCTTTCTTGGTGAGTCAGGTTAGAGATTTCACTATGGATACATAATCCTTGATGAAGTGGTGGTAGAAGTTGGCTAGTCCAAGGAAGCTCCATATGTCATGGAGATTCTTGGGTTTAGGCCAAGCATAGATTACTTCCATCTTTTCATTATCCATTTTGATCCCATGCTTTCCTACTGTCATTCTGAGGAATTCTACGTCTTCCATGGAGAACATGCATTTTTCTGGTTTAGTGAAGAGATCATTCTCTTCTAACCTTTTTAGGACTTCTTTCACAATTTGGTTGTGTTCCTCCTAGGAGTCCATTTTTGTGAATATGAGAAGATTGTCAATGTATACTACCACCATGTCTTCTAGGTCTGTGAAGATCTCATTCATCATCGCTTGAAAGGTAGAAGGGGAATTGCATAGCCTGAAGTACATCACTAGGGGTTCAAGAGCTCCTCTGAAGCAAACAAAAGCAGCCTTCTATTCATCTCCTTCCTTGATACGGACATTATTATACCCCCATCTGAGGTTGATTTTCATAAATTTCTTTGCTCCTTTGAGCTTATCCACCAGCTGAGAAATGAGGGGCAGCAGGTAGTTATTCCAAACTATGTGTTCATTGAGGTAACGGTAATCCTGTACCATTCTTTTTCTTCCATCCTTCTTTGGGATAAAGAAGACTGGTGAGGTTTGAGGGGATTTGGAGGGGCAGATATACCCCTTTTGTAATTGTTCATCTATCTTCTTCTTGTTCTTTTGGTCCCAAAGGGATGAGCTTTCCTTTCTTAGGAATGAAGGAATCTTTGAGCTCTATAGCATGGTCCCATGGTTTCTTTTTTGGCATCCTTTCAAAGTCTTTCTCCTCAAACACCTTTAATCACTTATGGAAACATGCTGGCACCAGTTGTGTGGGTTGCTTCTTTTCCTCTTTGAGTTTTTCTATTGCTGCTCTTATATGATACACTGTCCAAGCATTATCTTGTTCTTTCTTGTCACAAGTTGTCAGGAATTCACTTCTATCTTGGAGCATATGACAAGAATGAGGGCAGTGGGTGAATTTTAGTTCTCCAGATCTCCAGTTGATCTCTGGGTTGTGCTTCTTTAGCCAGTTATACTCTATGACCAGAGAGAATGTGGTGATGTTGGTGACTTTTGCTTCTATCCTTTCTTGATGTCCTTGGTAATCAATTTAGATCTTAGCTGTGTGGGTTATCTTCCCAGCAGAGTTATGAGTGCTGTCAACATTGATGACAGAGATGGGGTGACAAAGGTTCCTCATGGGGATATGGTGCTTCTCAGCCCATGCTTTATTGATGAAGGTGACATTAGTGCCACTATCAAAGAGTGCTTCTACTGTGTTCCAGTCACGGTTCTTCTGATCGAGGGAGATATAGATCTTAAGGGAGATCTCATCTTTTGTTCTGGTCGATCTGGTAAATAATTCTTCCAGAAAAGGGTTTTCTTTCTCCTTGGGTTTATTTAAAGAGGAATCAAACATACATTTCTGGTCTACACCATGCTCATCTAGAGACACCTCTGACTGTGTATCATGTATCATGTCCAGCAAATCAGGTTCACTAATGTCCGTATGATCCAAGAAGAAATACTTATTGTTGGCAAACCATTTTTCTGGTTTCAGTTCACCTTCCCTTTTCCCTTCTGTTGGAAAGGCCCTTCTGACAAAACACTCCTGCATTTGGTCAAATGTCTTCCCCTTAATCTCGTTCCAGGGGTCTGACACCTGCAGAGTTTCATTGGCTACTTCTCATTGTGCTGCTTCTTCCATATTCAGAGTGCTTCTTTATAGGGCTTTTGACATCTTCACACCCCTGGTGTTACATAAAACCATCTATGTCCAGCATGTGATCAGGAACATGAACCTGATATAGTGGGGGTGCTTCTATTGGTAGATCTGGATCTCTTCTGTCCAGAGTTAGGATGTCTTCTTCAGGAATGTCTCCTGGTAGTGGAATAGGGCCCCAGTTATCTTCTAGGTGATTTACCCTATCTTTATCTTCTGGAGTAGAGTTCCAGTTGACCATGTCGTTCTATTGGAGGTCAGCTTCTCTTCTCCATGCTTCTGTGTCTTCTTCATCTTCTTCTTCAACAAATTCTTCTGCTGGTTCCTCAACTTCTTCCTCCTTATCCCCTTCCCTGATTCTTTCCTCATCTAGAAAGTACCAAGAGATCTTCAGGGAGTACTTTAGTCCTGCTAGGGTTATAGTGGCTTTCAAAGCCTGGGGTTTCATTAAGGGGGAGGAGGTTGCTTGACTAGCAGTGAGGGAAAGGATTATTCCTATGACTCCTGCTGCTGCTGTGAGTAGGAAGAGGGATGCTTCAAGAAGGAATGCCATAGAGGGGAATGTACTCCTTTAGGTATTCAATTTCTTCTTCCAGGCTTCTGATTTTCTCTCTATTCCTTTCCAGGGTTTGAGTAGCTTTTTCAAGGAGTACAGCGAGTTCTTTTACTTCCTTCCTTCTTTTAGCCTTTTTCCATTCCTGATCCTCCATGATAGCTTCGTCTATTTGGTGGACATAATGGAGGGTGGCGAAAGGAATGAATTGGGCTGGGTAAGGGCATTCCCTTTGAGTAAAGAATACCTTTCCTGAAGGTATGAGGATTGGAAGTGCAGACTCAAAGATAAACTTCTGGTGTCATGCCACGATTAGATCCTGAGGAGGTATGGTGCTTCTATTCCTCAAGGAGCTGTGGACAGGAACATGTGGGTGGTCCATTGATCTAGTCAGGCTGAGGGAGATCTTCTTATCTTCCACCTCTAGGCCTTTCTTCTGGAGAAGTGGCTGAGCTACTGCTAGACTCAAGTAAAGGGATATGGGTTGCTTCTTCAACTCTGTCCTCTTCTGGACTTTGTGTGCCTTAGTTCTTTAAGGGCTTTTTTTTTTTTCTTCAAACTTCAAGAGATAAGTTTCTTCTGAACTTGTAGCTGTACTTCACAGGCTACTTGGCAAAGTGCTGTCTTCAGCGATGACAAGAGAGGTAGTTTGAGTAAAGTGAAATGAAAAAGCCTCTCAGAGACTTTAGCAAGAGATGGATGGGTGTGGAGTTCAGGTACTCAAGGCAACCAATACAAGGCAACTGTCAAGTTACTCAAACTAAGGAGTTACCCTCAGTCAAGCAACCCTTAAATATTGAGTGCATAATGTGTGTACATGTTTGTGCATACTTCCATAATCATATTTCTAAGAGTCATACCATATGAGCATATTATGGCATTAGGCAATAAGTAAAACATGTTGTGATGCAGATGCATCAAGAGTCTTCAGAACCAATAAAGGCAGTGCCTTCTAGAATGGAAGAGAAGAGAACAGAGATTAAATAGTCATGTTTGTGAAACTTCTGATGCCAGTGCCAATTGTACAGGGTGGAGATAAAGGGCAGTGCCCTACATTTAAGGAAAGAGGGAAACAGACTAATGGTGCCCAAGGGTGCAACACTTGTCGCAAGGGATTTGGTTTCTTCTAGATCATGTGATCTTTATCGTCATGTGATGAGTCATGTTGTTAGTCATGTGACCTGGTTTATATCTTTCAGAAGACAGAAAACTTCTAAGTCCAATCATGGACTTTTGAATTCATAACAGTGCTTGTTTAGCATAGTACACAAATATGTACATACAGTTCCCTTGTCTATATAAACCCAGGGAACTCAACTGGCAAAACCCCAGTCTTTTTTACTTGGATCTCATGCCTAACCATTGTACTCTACCAGTAGGACTCAGTTCTACTCCTCTCCCTTGCTTACACCAGCAACACTATACCTTTGATAGGCTACTCCTCCCCTCTGAAGATAAGAAGAAGTCTTTCAGTTTCACTTAAACAAGACTACCCCTTTGCCCATGTACAAGACCACACTCATAATGCAAGAAGAAGGACATCACTCAAGAAAGAACCTCCATGTGACCAACTACCAAGGAACCATGGTGTATACATGGTAACACACCCCCCCACTAATTCTCAGAACTACTAAGTCTTGGTAGTGTTTGGAATATTTTCAGAAAGTTCCTCACCCTCCTTTCCCTCACCCTCGCCCCTCCACCACTCAGAAGAAGAAGAAGTGAAGTACCTCAAGTTCGTCAAAGACATCAATCACTTCAGCAATCACCTACATGCCCTCCTCACCACCACCATCAAAAGGTACAATTCTGGGAGACTGATTGGGACCTTTTACAAGGAGATAAAACCAGTGTTCGTAGTAGTAGAGACAATCACACTCAGAAGAGAGGCAAGGCACCTATGCTTGGAAGAAGCAGGCATACAGTGTAACGATCGCTATCGTTATCACTTACGCGCAACGGCGCATAAAGAGGAAGATTAGATTTCGACAATCTTATCTTATCTTATCTCGGCAATCAGCGACATCTTATCGCTCGAAAGCAAGTCCTGATCTTATCAGAGACACTTAGAAGAATCCTCGAAGGATAAGAAGGGAGATCGCACTATCTCCACCACCAGAAGCGAGATCTGAGATCTCTTGAAGAAAGATCCCATCATGGTTGGATCTTAGATGAAGAAGATCGGATCATAGATTGATCCTAGGACTTAGAAGCGGCACATGAGGTTGCCATGAGGTTAGATAGAAGGCAAGGCCTTCTCTTCCATTTGATGGACATGAGGAGAACACATGTTCTCTTATCAGAAGGACACTGACACGGCCTCTGGATAGCCACAGTCGTACGATACAGTATTTACCATATGAGGCCATACACTGCCTCATCAAGAACATGTATATATAGTAGGAGGGCTAGCAGTAAAAGCCCTCAGTCTTGTTTACTTCGGATATTACGGTCTACGGCCCCTATACTCCAGACAACACTCCATTGGTGCACATTCCCCCCATCATCAATGAAAGTAGCCCTTTGCCCTTACACCAGGTAGGGTTGACAAGGTTATTCCGATACTTCAAGAACAAAACCCTTGGAGATAAGAAAGTCTTTACGTTTCATACAGAGGATAGAAGAATTGTTAGGAGGAGCAGTAGTGAGGACTCCGAAACAAGAAGAAGTAGAGGTACAACTTCTGAGATCTCCCACCCCACCCCATTCCTCTGTCACCATCTCCAAAAGAAAGGAGAGATGATACAATCCAGTCCCTCAGAAGAAACGAGAAGACATCCCTACTGCCACATCATACCTACACCCCTAAAGCAACCTCAGGGTAGTGAGGAAGTAAAGAAGAAGAGACACGAACCTGTATACTGGAAATAGAATTCCACCTGTTTGTTAAGCAGTTCACAAACTTGCGCTGAAGAAGAAGAAAAACCCCACCAACAAAGAAGAAATGGCCACCCTCTTCCAAGAAGACTTCAATGGCCTCATGGCTCATATTGCCTCCCTTGAGAATGAATCTATCCAGAACTGCATCGATAAAGACATAATGATAGATGCAGCACAATTGATGGAACAACAACTAAGGGATGCCAAGGATCAAGCCACCATGGTGGAACAATGAACAAGAGACCTCCTGGAGATGTTCTCTTAGGCAAGATTAGGAGGAGGAAGTGGAAAAGTAGAATTTTTCACTGACCCTGGAGAATTTAAAGGAAACACCAAGGAGTTCGATGAATGGTGGACAAAGATGAGGATATTTATAAAAGTAAATGAATGAACCTTCATGAAGGATACACTGGACGTCAACAGACAGCCAATCCTTATAAATGGAAGAAGATTGATAGAACCAGACCTAGAAAGAAGACTGGTGGCTGTTCTCTCCAGAATGAAGGAAGAAAGGCAGGAAGCTGGGCTGAAGTGGAACTCGACCAAATGAACCAAGCCAATGGAGTATACTTCTCATCATGGGAAGACTTCTCCAAAGTGGTCGAAAGCATATTCAGACCCATGCTACAAAAAGACTCCACAGTACAAGACTTGGAGAACCTTGAGCAAGGAAATATAGATATAGATGAATTCCTTGCAAGATGGAGGTCCCTCTAGCTCCAAGCGAAGGTAGACAATGGACATGGAGCCCGAATCCTGGAGAAGAACATTAACTTCTTCATAAAGAAGGACCTCTTCCATAATAATGAAGCGAACCTAACACTGAGGACTTCTAAAGTGCGAGGAACCTTAACGTGGAGCAAGGTAGAGATGAAGGGGACTGGGGTACACTGGATTAGGGCTCTCCCTTAGATAGTGAGTGAGGAGAATGGACTGAGTGAGCTACTTGGCTGCTTATCCACTTGTTAGGCAAAAGTTCCAAGTGAACAAGACTAGGGTTACCAGTCAAGTTTCTCAGGTTTATATATGCATAGAGTGAGGCTGTACATGGCTGTGTAACTACCCTAATCAAGGCACTGCTTATCTGGGCTGTGCATGAGAAGTGATAGGTACATCAGAAGGGTTCATCAGAAAAGCATAGCCAAGATAACAGAAATAGAAGAGCGGAAATTAATAGGACATGTAAGACATGAGGCATAGAATGGAAGAAACGGAAATAAGTGTGTGAACATAGAGGGCAGTGCTGACCGATATAGTTAGATGGGATCTGTATCTTAGATCAGATCTGCCGCATGTCAGCAAGTGCAAAAGAAAGGAAAAGAGTCCAAGAAAGAGGAAAATGTGTAAGTCCCTTCAGATAAGATCAATCCCGCAATCATGTGATATCAGATAAGATACCGGAGAATGCCGAGATAAGATAAGATCATCAATAGAGGTTAATGATAAGAGAAATCATAATGGGCAAGGTGTTGCATCTATGCCAGTCTTCACTATTGCTTCTAGGTCTGAAGTGTGGAAATAGCAAGCCATTACAAATAACAGAAGGAAGACCATGATTGATGAAACAATCAAAGAAATCCAAGACATCGGAAAGAACCAAGAAGCTTTTAGGATGGCAGAAAACCTGAAGAAACAGGGAGTGCAACCCCAGAAGAGAAGAGAAGAAAGAGATATCACTGCCACCTCAACCTCCCCAATGAAGAGCTGTTACAACTGCAGACAGTCTGGGCACTTTGCTTGAGACTGCAAGAAGCTAAAGAACTCCTGTGACAAATGCAGATGGGGAGGAGGACAACACAAACAAGAGTGTCCCAAAGCGAAAAGAAATGCACAGGGAGCCTCAAAAGAATAGAAGAGAGCCACCTCATGGGAGGTAGCTGATGAGAAGCCAAAGGTCAATGACTCAATAGCTGACCTAAAAGAAATGTCTATGGAGCAGATGTAGGACTATATCCTCAGAAGGGCCGAGAAGGGAAAAGGCTGAGCAAACTGAAGAAGAGGCTTCAGTTTGCTAACAAGTATGAAGTACTAATGGTCCCAGAAGTATTTAATAAAGAAGAACATTTTCAAACATCAGGAGTGGCTCAAAAAGAGTGCGATGCAGATGAAATATGCACACTTGATTCTCCTGTAGAAGAAAAGAAGAAGGAACCAGAAGAACAAATCTCTGAAATACTCACAACAAGATCTGCTAGAATCAAGGGAAATGAAATTATCATGACCCTAGGAGTTTCAGTAGATAAGAAGAAGTACATCCCAGAACCCAGGTCCAGTCCACGTGACTGAAGATTGGGATGAAGAATATGAAGTTGATTTCATCGTCAATGCCCACAAATGACGGAACAGATGGGAATATCTTGTGCATTGGCACAGATACTTGGAAGAAGACCGAACATGGGAACCTGAGATGAACCTCACCCACGCCAAAGAGGCGATAGCAGAATTCCATGAGAAAAATCCCAAGCTCCACTTACGCGAGTCGTTTTACGAAAACTTCAGCCTAGAAAACCCTTACAAAACCCTTTTCATATACACCGTCACTTTCACATCCCACCCAACCACCCATTAGGGTCCTCATTGGAACTTGAGGACCATGAGAAGAGGATAGTGTTACGAATCCATAAAAGTCCCAGAGACTTAGACATTATTCCTCATATAAGCCAGGTCATGTGACTAACCTCATGACTCATCACCTGACGATAAAAGATCACATGATCTAGATGAGAACGAATCCTTCGTGACAAAGTGTCGCACCCTTGGGCACCATTAGCCCGTTTCCACTTTCCTTATATGTGAGGCACTGCCCTCTTCATCTCCGCCCTGTGCAATTGGCACCAGCATCAGACGTAACGACTCACACGACTATTTAATTTCCGTCTCTTCTCTTCCATTACAGAAGGCACTGCCTTTATTGGCTCCGAAGACCCTTGATGCACGTTGCATCCACATGTTATACTTATGCTCCAATAGCAAATTAAGCTCATATGGTACGACTCTTAAAATTACGCTTATGGTAGTTATGCCACATATGTACAAACAAAACCCATGAATATATAAGCAGGGTTACTCTGCTGAGGACGATTCCTCAGTTAGAGTAACTTGACAGTTTCGACTTACAGTCATCTCTGAGCCCTCTACTCGACCCTTCTCCTCTAAAGTCATTGATTGGCTTTTTCATTTCACTTTACTCTAACTACCCACTTCACCATCGACAAGAACGTCCTTGCTGAAGGTCACCTCAAGCGCTGCAGAGGTCGATACCATGGTCCCAAGGTTTTCTTATTGGCATTCTTTCGGAGTCCTTCTCCTCGAACACCTTAAGCCATTTGTGGAAACGCGCTGGCACCAGTTGTGCGGCTTGCTTCTTTTCTTCTTTTGGTTTTTCTATTGCTGCCCTGATGTAATATGCCGTCCAGGCGTTATCTTGTTCTTCCTTATCACATGTGACCAAGAAATCGCTTCTTTCTTGTAGCATGTGGCATGAGTGGGGGCAGCGTGTAAACTTCAAGGCCCCGGATCTCCAGTCGATCTCTGGATTATGTTTCTTTAGCCAGTTATACCCTATAACCAGAGGGAACGTGGCAATATCAGTGACTTCTGCCTCTATCCTTTCTCGATGTCCTTCATACTCGATTTGGATTAGGGCTGTGTGGGTTATCTTCCCAGCTGAGTTATGGGTTCCATCAACATTAATGACGGAGATGGGGTGTCGTAATTTTCTCATGGGGATGTGGTGCTTCTCTGCCCATGTTTTATCGATGAAGGTGATGTTGGCGCCACTGTCAAGGAGTGCTTCTACCATGTTCCAGTCACGGTTCTTCTGATCAGGCGATAGTTGTATCTTTAGGGATACTTCGTCTTTGGTCCTCGCTGATCTGGTAAAGAGTTCTTCCGGAAAGGGGGTCGTATCTTCCTTTTCTTTACAAGAGGAATCAAGCGTTCATTTCTGGTCTGCACCGCGCTCGTCAAGAGACGCCTCTGACCATGTATTGACTATGTCCGAAAAGTCCAAGGAAGAGTACCTATTATTGGCAAACCGTTTTTCCGGTTTCAGTTCGCCCTCCCTTTCCCCTTCTGTTGGAAAGCCCTTCTTACGAAATACTCCTGCATTTGGTCAAAAGTCTTCCCCCTGATTTCGTTCCAAGGGTCTGATACTTGTGGAGTTTCGTCAGCTACCTCCCATTGTGTTGCCCCTTCCTCTTTTGGCAGGCTTGTCCTTTCAGGGGCTTTTGACGTCTTTGCACCCCTGGCATTACAATTGCCTTTCCGACATTCCTTCTTATGCTTGCCTCTGAGCCATTTGCATTCGGGGCAAGAGATTTTTGGTTTTGGACATTCTTTTAAGAGATGCCCCATTTGTCTGCAGTTGAAACACGCTCCTGTCTTTGGCGCGTTTCTTCCTTCAGTGGTGGTTTGCCGGATTGTAGCGGGGGGTTGGTAGTTTTGTATGTTTTGCCCCGTATACATCCAGTATGCTTCATAGGCCTTGCCAATTTTTCGTATGTTGGTCAAGGTTGTGGAGATGAACAGACTCTGTTGGTCTGTTCAGAAAAGTTCTTGTCTGATTTCGTCAGACACTGCTTGTTCGAGGAGCAAAACCCCGTGTTCGTTGCTTAGGTTTGCTCTATTGTTGGCCACTTGCCACTTGGCAAGGAAGGTGTCGATGTCATCCTTTCCTTGCTTCAGTTTGGTGATATTCACCATCGCCCAGTCACAGTGCAACATTGGCTTCATGAGACCTTCGAATTCTGTTTCGAAGTCGTCCCAGTGTTTGAAGGAGGTCCTTCCTTGTAAGAGTTTTTCTAACTCCGACTGCGCCCAGGGTCCTCCCTTTTGTCCCTTTAGGCATGACAAAACTGCCCTCATTCCTTCTACGAGTTTTATTTCGTATTCTTGGTCACCAGTGATCGGATTTATCTTATCCGTCCCATTGTTATATTTTGCTTTCGTGAGGAAGAAGGAATTGGAGCGGAGCCAGGATCTCATCTTGATCCACCACTCATCAAACTTTACTTTTGACCTGTCATATTCTCCGGGGTCCTTGAATGCTTCTATCCGGCTACCTCCCGACATCCCTGTCCAGGGGTTCGCGCTTAATGCGGCCAGAGCTTGGTCTCATTCACCCTGCATTTTTCTTAATGCCTGGGCTTGGAGGTTCATCTCCTTGACCATTGCTGTCATTTGGTTCCTTAGAGCATCGAGTTGTTCTTCGTAGGACATGGTTGGTTCAGGAAAATATAGATCTATTGGGGGTGGCTACCACTGCAAGGTATGTGAGGGATTTCTTTCAATCTCCTACTGACCCAAGGCCTTACTTCTTGGCCTTCTTCAAAAGGTATGTGGCACGGAGGGGGGAGTGAGGATCTGCTCTCGCTTTGGATGTGTATGGGTAGGTCCTTTTTACCCGCTTCTTTCTCAGGCCTTCTTCCATCTGTACTCCTATCTCAGATACTCCTCTTTTCTCTCCTAAGGGTCCTACTAGTTTCCCTTCTTTCAACCCGTTCAGAAAGGCAGTACGATCCCCACTGTATATATCGAGTATCTCCGTAGTACCACAAAGATCCAATCCGCTCTCTTCTGCCTTCTCTACCAGGTACTCGATCTCGAGCAGGAGGTAGGGTCCTTGGAGCTCCTCGTAGAAGCTAGGGGCGAGTCGGTTGGAGCGTTGCCTGCGGTCAGCTTGCTCGATGAGGTCGGTGATGCTTTGGATAAAGAGGCCTGCCTCTTTGTTGAACTTCTGGTGCAAGGCTACTACCTCGGGGTCGAGTGGTGCCGGTTCGTTGGCGAAGAGATCTGTGGGGGGGGTGGAGGAAATCGAGAAGTGAGAGGAGGGCACTGGTCCTGTTAGTGCGTGGAGTAGGTGACTTCTGGGGGGGACATTACTTCTTTAAGCGTTCTATTTTGCAACGCTTGAGGTGACCTTCAGCAAGGATGTTCTTGTCGATGGTGAAGTGGGTAGTTAGAGTAAAGTGAAACGAAAAAGCCAATCAATGACTTTAGAGGAGAAGGGTCGAGTAGAGGGCTCAGAGATGACTGTAAGTCGAAACTGCCAAGTTACTCTAACTGAGGAATCGTCCTCAGCAGAGTAACCCTGCTTATATATTCATGGGTTTTGTTTGTACATATGTGGCATAACTACCATAAGCGTAATTCTAAGAGTCGTACCATATGAGCTTAATTCGCTATTGGAGCATAAGTATAACATGTGGATGCAACGTGCATCAAGGGTCTTCAGAGCCAATAAAGGCAGTGCCTTCTGTAATGGAAGAGAAGAGACGGAAATTAAATAGTCATGTGAGTCGTTACATCTGATGCTGGTGCCAATTGCACAGGGCGGAGATGAAGAGGGCAGTGCTCCACGTATAAGGAAAGTGGAAACGGGCTAATGGTGCCCAAGGGTGCGACACTTTGTTGCGAAGGATTCATTCTCGTCTAGATCATGTGATCTTTTATCGTCATGTGATGAGTCATGAGGTTAGTCACATGACCTGGCTTATATGAGGAATAACGTCTAAGTCTCTGGGACTTTTATGGATTCGTAACACCCTGTGCAATTGGCACCAGCATCAGAAGAAGTGACAACCAACCTGAGTATTTAATCTCTATCTTTCTTCTCTTCCATTATTGAAGGCCTGCCTTACTGGTTCTGAAGACCCTTGATGCACAACGCATCCTCATGTTTTACTTATCACCCAATAGCACATTACATATGCTTATATAGTACAACTCTTAAAAATATGCTTATAGAACTATGCACAAACATGTACATACAATATGAACTCAATATATAAGGGTTGCTCAACTGAGGGTAACTCCTCAGTTTGAGTAGCTTGACAGTTGACTTGTACTGGTCACTTCGAGTGCCTGAACTCTACCTTCCTACATTTCTTGCTAAAGTCTTTGAGAGGCTTTTTCGTTTCACATAAGAGCAGCAATAGAAAAACCTAAGTAGGAAAAGAAACAACCTGCACAACTAGTACCAGTGTGCTTCCATAAATGGCTAATGTAATAGCTTGCTACTTTCACACTTCAGACTTCAAAGCAATGGCAAAGACCAGCATAGATGCAACACCATGCCCATTATGATTTCTCTTTTACCCCTATTGATGATCTTATCTTATCTCGGCATTCTCCAGTATCTTATCAGATATCGCACGATTGTGGGATTGATCTTATCTGAAGGGACTTAGAAGTTTTCCCTCTTCTCAGACACTCTTTCTTTCACACTCGCTGACATATGGCAGATCCAATCTAAGATACAGATCTCATCTAACCATATCAGTCAGCATTGCCCCATTATGTCTCACACTCATTTCTGTCTCTTCCATTCTATGCCTCATGACATACATGTCTTATTAATTCCCACTTTCTCTTATCTTGGCTATGCTTTTCTGATTGACTCTTCTGATGTACCTATCGCTTCTCACGCACAGCCCAGATAAGCAGTGCCTCGATTAGAGTAGTTACACAGCCATGTACAGCCATGTTCTATGCATATATAAACCCAAGGAACTTGGCTGGTAACCCCAGTCTTGTTCACTTAGAACTTCCGCCTAACAGACAGATAAGCAGCCAAGTAGCTCACTTGGTCCATCCCCTCCATCACTATCTAAGGGAAAGCCCTAACCCAGTGCACCCCAGTGCACCTCTCCTATCTCCCTTGCTCCACGTCAAAGGCCCCAACACTTAGAAGACAAAAGTGTTAGGTTCGCTTCAGCTAAAGGTGTTTTAGAAGAAGGACTCTGAAAGAATGCCGATAAGAAACCATAGGATCATACCATAGATCTCAAAAACACATTCATTCCTAAAAAAGGGAAGTTGATCCCTTTGGGACCCAAGGAACAAGAAGAAGTCTTGGTGTTTATAGATTAACAACTATGAAAAGGGTACATCTGCCCCTCCAAATCCCCTCAAACCTCGCCAGTCTTCTTCATCCCAAAGAAGGATAGAAGAAAATAAATGGTACAGGATTAATGTTATCTAAATGAACACACAGTTCAAAATAACTACCTGCTGCCCCTCATTTCTCAGCTGGTGGATAAGCTCAAAGGAGCAAAGAAATTCATGAAAATTGATCTCAAATGGGGATACAATAACGTTTGCATTAAGAAAGGTGATGAATGGAAGGCTGCTTTCGTCTGCTTCAGGGGAGCTTTCAAACACTTAGTAATGTACTTCAGGCTGTGCAACTCTCCTTCCACCTTTCAAGCAATGATGAATGAGATCTTCACAGACCTAGAAGACATAGTGGTCATGTATATCAATGACCTCCTTATTCATAAAAACAGACTCCCAGGAGGAACATGACTGAATCATGAAAGAAGTCCTGAAGAGGCTAGTGAAATGGAGCAACCACTTGCTAGTTGCATCGTGAATGTCAGCCTCTATATCCTATACAAGGGGAAAACGGGGCGTAGTGGAAGGGAGGATTATCCTAGATGGGGGCAAATAGAGATGAGCTTTGCTTCAAGGGTGAAGGACTTCTTGTACGACGTCTGATCACGGTTGATGTTCATATCGAACCAGGCAAAGGGTAAGAGCTATCTTCATGCTGCTGTCTTCGAGTGAAAAGATCAAGTGAATAAAGCTGGGGAGCTTTGTCCACTGATCGCTTCTATTAAATACTATCTACTACAATGCACGGACCATATGACATCACTACATGAGGAGGGAGCATGGATCAACATGCTTCATACATGAGGTGGACTAGAGTGTTCTATAATGTCAATAAGTAGCGGTGAGGTAAAGATAAGGAAATGTGTCATGGTCCAGACCATGACGTCATTGATAGCATAAATAGAAACGAACTGTGAACTCGCAGTGAGGCATCTAGCCAAACATGAGGTGAGGGCATGGATGATAGCTTGTGAAGTGTGGGAAGACAAGGGTCTAAGCTGGATTCGCAACAGCTAGAAGAAAATGACCTCTTTGCTAAACCTGAAAAATGCACGTTCTCCATTGAAGAAGTAGAATTCCTCAGAATGACAGTGGGAAAAGATGGGATCAAAATGGATAACAATAAGGTGGAAACTGAAGCGGACAACCAACTCGCTTAGTTGTACACTGAACATCAGCCTCTATATCCCAAGAGAGAGGGGGAAGTGCATAGCATAAAGGAAGGAAGAGGATTCTTCAAGAGTGAAGGTGTGCTTGCTGTCAAGGGTGATGAACTTCTGATCGTCGTATCATGGTTGATGTTCATATCGAACTGGGCAAGGGTAGAGCTTCAGATGCTTCAGAGTTGTTGTTGTAAAGATCAAGTTAACAAAGCTGAGGAGCTTTGCCAACTGGATCGCTTCCATTAAATACTATCTACTACAGGGCACGGACCATATGACATCACTACATGAGGAGAGAGCATGGATCAACATGGTGTGTACATGAGGCAGACTAGAGTGTTCTATGATGTCAATAAGTAGCGGTGAGGTAAAGATAAGGGAATGTGTCGTGGTCCAGACCGTGACGTCATCAATAGCATAAATAGAAACAAACCATGAACTCGCGGTGAGGCATCTAGCCAAACATGAGGTGAAGGTATGGATGACAGGTGTGAAACATGAGAGACAATGGTCTAGGCCAGTTTCACAACAGAAACAATCCATGCTTCACCTAAACCCAGGAATCTCTATGATATATGGAGTTTCCTTGGGCTAGCCAACTTTTACCACTACTTCATCAAGGACTATGCATCTATAGCAAAACCCCTAACCCACCTTACTAAAAAAGATCTGTCTTTCCAGTGGCAAACAGAAGAACAAGCAACCTTTGAGAGGCTTAAAACAGTGTTTTCCACTACCCTGATCCTAGCATTCCCAGACAATGAAACCAAATATAGGGTACAGATGGACACATTGGATTTTGCCACAGGGGCAATCCTGGAAACAAAAAAGGAAGATCACTGGCATCCTGTTGCCTTCTTCAAACATGCCCTTAACAACACTGAAAGAAACTACCCAGTGTTTGATAAAGAAATGCTTAGTGTCATCAGGGCTTTAGAGAAGTGGAGACACTACCTAGAAGAGGCATGCTTCCAGTTCAAGATCTGGAATGACGACACAAATCTCCAGTGGTTCATGCAAAAACAAGATCTCCACAGATGACAGGCTTGATGGAGCCAATATCTATTGTGGTTTAACTATATCTGGTTCCGCAAACCAGGAATGGCAATGGCTGCAGCAGATGTGCTCTCTAGAAGAAGCAATCATGTAGAAGGAGTAGAAAATGACAACAAGAGCATTCAACTCATGTCTCTAGATAAAATCTGTTTGACACACATCAAAGATAATGGGGACAGAATCCTCAACCAAATCTGATCAGAAACTCTCCAACTTCAGGAATCAGAGGTCCATCAAATAGAAAATCAAGGAGCAGAGCTCTCAGATGACAGAGTCTTTAGAAAAGAAGGCAAGGTCTTCACACTGGGAAAGGTCCGAATGATGATAATAACCATACACCATGACATGCCAGTGACAGGACACCCAGGAGTAGAAAAGATGATGATCCTAATCCAGACTCACTACTATTGGTCAGGAATGACCAAAGACATAAAAGACTATGTGGCCAGGTGTCATACATGCCAGAAAATGAAGACAGGAAACATAGCTCCAGCAGGCAAGCTACAGCCCCTGGAACTACCAAACATGCCATGGGAAGACATCTCCACTGACTTCCTCACCAATCTACCACTCTCCCATGGCCATGACTCAGTTTTTGCCATAATAGATCTGTTACGAATCCAATAAAAGTCTTAATGACTTAGATGTTTTTTCTCTTTTAAAACTGACATAAGCCAAGTCACATGACCAACCCCGTGACTCATCGCATGATGATGAAGATCACATGATCTAGAAGAGAATGAATCCTTCATGACAAGTGTCATACCCTTGGGCACCATTAGCCTGTTCTCTCTTTCCTTATACATGGGGCACTGCCCTTTAATCTCTGTCCAGTGCAATTGGCACCGATATCAGAAGTTACAACAAACACGAGTATTTAATTCCTGCTTTACTTCTCTTCTATTTCAGAAGGCACTGCCTTATTGGCTCTGAAGTTCCTTGATGCACGCCACATCCTCATGTTCTACTTATCACCTAATGGCACTTTATGCTCATATGATATGATTCTTAGAAATATGCTTATGGAAGTAGATATAAACATATACACACATATGCCCATGAATATATAAGGGCTGCTCAACTGAAAGTAACTCCTCAGTTTGAGTAGCTTGACAGTTGACTTGTATTGGTCACTTGGAGTACCTGAACTCAGTCCTTTCACATTTCTCACTAAAGTCTCTGAGAGGCTTTTTCATTTCACTCTACTCAAACTACCCACTTCACCATCGACAATGGTCCTTGCTGAAGGTCACCCAGAAGATGCTGCAAACATAGGACGATTAAAGAAGTAACGTCCCCCCAGAAGTACCTTTGTACCACACACCAACAGGACCAGTGTCATCCTCGCACTTTCTATCTCTTCCACCCCTCCTACAGACCTCTTCCAAGAGGAACCCCTCCTGCTCAACCAAGAAGTCAAAGTGTCCTATGAAAAGTTCAAAAGGGACGCTGACCTCTTCATCCAACAAATCAATGACCTTGTGCACCAGGCGCAGAGATGACAGTGCCTGAACAAGAAAGCTCCTGACTTCTTCAAGGAGATCCAAGGACCATACCTGTTGCTGGAAACAGAGTACCTTGTGACCCTAGCTGAAGAGAAAGGCTTGGAACTTCATTATCTGACGGATCTACTAGATATGTACAGTGGGGATTGCACACATTGTCTGAATGAGTTGAGAGAGGGACGACGACCAGAACCCTCAGGAGGGAAAAGAGAAAGATCGGAGATAGGAATACAGATGGACGAAGGCCTGATAAAGAAACGGGCAAGGAGACAATACCCTTACACATCCAAAGTGAGAGCAGATCCTCACTCCCCCCTCCACATCTCCTACCTATTAAAGAAGGCCAAGAAGTAAGGCCCTGGGTCAGTAGGAAGTTGAAAGAAACTCCTCACATATCTGTGCAGAGATAGCCACCCCCCCTAATTCATATTCTTTTCCTTGATGTCAATTGAAGAACAAATGGATGCACTCATAGGCCAACTCCAGGCCATGATCACCAAGATGAACCATCAGGCCCAGGCGATAAGATCTTTAATGGAACAAAGGGACAATGCCCTTGCCACTGCAAGTGCCCAACCCTGGATGGGATCATCTACGGGAGGAAGTAGAATAGAAGCATTCAAAGACCCTAGAGAATACAATGGGTCGAAAGCAAAATTCGATGAGTGGTGGATCAAAATGAGATCCTGGCTCAGGTCGAACCCCTTTTTCTTGACGAAAGCAAGATACAGTGATGGGATGGATAAGCTAAATCTGATCACTGGCGAACAAGAATACAACATCAAACTTGTAGAAGGGATGTGAGTGGTGTTATCACACCTAAAGGGGCAAAAAGGAGGACCCTGGGCACAATTGGAGTTAGAAAAGCTCCTACAAGGAAGGATGATGTTCAAATACTGGGAAGAATTTGAGACAGAATTCGAAGGTCTCATGAAGCCTATGTTACACCGTGATTGGGCAATGGTGAACATTACCAAACTTAGACAAGGAAGAGATGATATTGACACCTTCCTCACCAAATGGCAAGTGGCCAACAATAGGGCCAATCTAAGTGACGAGCATGGCATCCTCCTTCTCAAACAAGCTGTGTCTGACAAAATCAGACAAGAACTTTTCCAAACAGACCAACGGAGTCTGTTCATCTCCACAACCTTGACCAATATACGAAAAATTGGCAAGGCCTACAAAGCGTACAGAATGTACATACACGGGCAGAATATACAAAATGCCCAACCACCTTCAACAGCCCAACAGGCTACCTCCTCCAAGAAAAACGTGTCAAAGGGAGCATGTTTCAACTGTGGACAGATGGGACATCTTCTAAAAGATTGTCCAAAACCAAAAATCTCTTGCCCTGAATGCAAATGGCTTGGAGGCAAACACAAGAAAGAGTGCTGGAAAGGCAACAGAAACGCCAGGGGTGCAAAGACCTCCCAAGCACCTGGAAAAAGTGTTCAAAGGTCAGAAGGAGCAACCACATGGGAGGTAGCCTATGAAACTCCACAAGTATCCAACCCCTGAATGAAATAAAGGGGAAGACATTTGATCAAATGCAGGAGTATTTCGTAAGAAGGGCCTTCCAACAGAAGGGGAAAGGGAAGGAAAACTGAAACCGGAAAAACAGTTCGCCAACAATAAGTATTCTTCTTTGGACATTACGGAAATAGTCAATACACAGTCAGAGGTGTCTCTTGATGAGTGCAGTGCAGACCACAAATGCATGCTTGATTCCTCCAATAAACCCAAAGAAGAAATGAACCCCTTTCTGGAAGAACTCTTTACTCAATCAGCTAGAACAAAAGATGAGATAAGCCTGAAGATCTGGATCTTGCCCGATCAAAAGAACCGTGACTGGAACACAGTAGAAGCACTCTTGGATAGCGAAGCTAATGTCACCTTTGTCAACAAAGTCTGGGCAGAAACACACCACATTCCAATGAGAAAATTACAACACCCCATCTCAGTTATCAATATAGATGGAACTCAAAACTCCGCTGGGAAGATAACCCACACAACCCTAATCCAAATTGAGTATCAAGGACACTGAGAAAGGATAGAGGCAGAAGTCACCGACATTGTCACATTCCCTCTGGTTATAGAGTATAACTGGCTGAAGAAACATAATTTGGAGATCAACTGGAGATCTGGAGATCTGAAGTTCACACGCTGCCCTCGCTCAGGTCACATGTTGCAAGATAGAAGCAAATTCCTAGCCACATGTGATAAAGAAGAGCAAGACATCACCTGGATGGCATACCACATCAGGGCAGCTATAGAAAAGCCAAAAGAAGAAAAGAAGCAACCGGCACAACTGGTGCCAGCACACTTCCACAAGTGGTTAAAGGTGTTCAAGGAAAAGGATTCCGAAAGAATGCCAATACAAAAACCATAGGGTCATGCCATTGATCTCAAAGTCATGTTTACCCTAAAGAAAGGGAAACTGATCCCTTTGGGACCAAAAGAACAGGAAGAAGTCTCGGCGTTCATAGACGAACAACTATGAAAAGGATATATTCATCCTTCAAAATCCCCACAAACCTTGCCAGTCTTCTTCAAAGGATGGATGAAAACAAATGGTACAGGACTACCAATATCTAAACGAACACACTGTTCATAACAATTATCCACTCCCCCTCATTTCACAACTAGTAGATAAGCTCAAAGGAGCAAGAAATTTTACAAAGATCGACCTAAGATGGGGTTACAACAACATTCACATTAAAGAAGGTGACGAATGGAAGGCCACTTTTGTCTGCTTCAGAGGGGCTTACAAACCTTTAGTCATGTACTTTGGCCTCTGCAACTCCCCTTCCACCTTCTAAGCTATGATGAATAAGATCTTTACAGACCTAGAAGATATGGTGGTTGTCTATATCGATGACCTCCTCATATTCACAAAGACAGACTCCCAGGAGGAGCATAACCATATTGTGAAAGAAGTCCTTAAAAGGCTAGAAGAAAACGACCTCTTCGTAAAGCCAGAAAAATGTATGTTCTCCATGGAAGAAGTAGAATTCCACAGAATGACAGTAGGGAAAGACAGGATCAAGATGGATAATGAAAAGGTGGAAGCAATTCAAGCTTGGCCAAAACCCAGGAACCTCCACGATGTACGGAGCTTCCTTGGGCTAGCCAACTTCTACCACCAATTCATCAAGGATTACGCATCCATTGCGAAACCCCTCACCTGACTCATGAAGAAGGACTTGCCCTTTCAGTGGCAGTCAGACGAATAAGAAGCATTTGACATGCTTAAAGCAGCGTTTTCCACGGCCCTGATCCTAGCATTTCCAGACGACAAAACAAAGTACAGACTCCAAACCGATGCATCGGATTTTGCCACAGGGGTAATCCTGGAAATGAAAAAGGAAAAACAATGGCATCCAGTAGCCTTCTTCTCTCACCCTCTAAATGACACCAAAAGGAACTATCCAGTGTTTGACAAAGAAATGCTCAGTGTCATCAGAGTGCTTGAAAAGTAGAGACACTACCTAGAAGGAGCTCACTTCCAGTTTGAGATCTGGAATGACCACGCAAACCTCCAGTGGTTTATGCAAAAACAAGATCTGAATAGACGACAGGCTCAATGGAGTCAATACCTCTCATGATTTAATTATGTCTGGGTACACAAACCAGGAATGGCGATGGCTGCAGCAGATGCGCTTTCCAGAAGAAGTGATCATGCAGAATGAGTTGAAAACAATAATAAAAGTATCCAACTCATCACCCCAGATAAGATCCATTTGACACGTATTGAAGATGATGGGGACAGAATCCTTGACCAAATCCAATTGGAAACACTGAAACTTTGGGAATCGGAGGTCAACGAAATTGAAAAGCAGGGAGCTGAGCTCTCAGACAATAGAGTCTTCAGGAAGGAAGGAAAAGTCTTCACACCGGAAAAAGTCTGAATGACAGTAATGACCATCCACCACGACACGCCAGTGGCCGGACATCCAGGAGTGGAAAAGATGATGAACCTTATCCAGACTCACTACTATTGGCCAGGAATAACCAAAGACATAAAAAGCTATGTGGCCCACTGCCACACATGTCAGAAAATGAAAACAGGAAACACAGCCCCAGCTGGTAAACTACAACCACTGGAACTGCCGAACATGTCATGGGAAGATATCTCCACCAACTTTCTTACAGAACTACCCATCTCCCAAGGCTATAACTCAGTACTCGCTGTCATGGATTGATTTTCTAAAGAAGTGGAATTCATCCCCTGTAATAAAACCATTAGTGCATTTGAAATGGCTAAGCTCTATCTAGAGCATGTTTGGATGAACCATGGACTTCCCCAAAGCATCATGTCAGATTGTGGCCAGCAATTTGCCGCACAAGTAATGAAAGATCTGTGCACATGCCTAGGAATAAAACCCCACCTATCAATGGCATCTCATCCGCAAATGGATGGACAGATGGAGCGCATCATATGGGACCTACAGTAATACCTTCGGTTGTTCATTTGCAATCACCAGAATGACTGGAGCGAATGGTTGTCCATCATTCAATTCTCATATAACTCAAAGAAGCAAGCTTCTTCTCATAAAACCCCCTTCAAAGTCATATGGACTTACCCACCTTGGATGGGAATAGAACCTGGTACTTCTAAAGCCCCAGCAGCAGACGAACTAGCTCAAAAGATTGAGCAAACCCTTGCAGAAACATCTGCAAATCTAGAAAAGGCCCAGAAGGCAATGAAAAGACAAGCTGACAAGCATCGATCTGACGCCCCTGAATACAAACTAGATGATCAGGTGTTGCTTACGACGGAGAATCTTTGCTTGATGCAAGAATCACGGAAGTTGTCTGAGAAGTGGTTAGGCCCTGAAACGACACAACTAACTCGCTTAGTTGTATACATGAACATCAGCCAATATATCCTTTAGTAGAGGGGAAGTGGTATGTAAGGGAGGTAAGGTAAACTGAGTAGGCTTGGGGTAGTGAACAGGGAGTGAGCTTGCTTCAAGGGTGAAGAGACTTGTCATCAGATCACAGTTGATGTTGTTATTGAACCGGGCAAGGGTGGAACTTCAGAAGCTTCAGATGATTGTGGAAAGATCAAGTGATTAAAGCTGGGGAGCTTCATCACTGGATCGCTGCCATTAAATACTATCTACACATGCACACGGACCATATGACATCACTACATGAGGAGGGAGCATGTGCTGGCATGCATACTACATGAGGTGGACTAGGGTGTTCTATGATGTCAATAGATAGTGGTGAGGTAAAGATAAGGGAATGCGTCATGTTCCAGACCATGACATCATTGATAGCATAAATAGAAATGAACCGTGACTCTCGTAATGGCACCTAGCCAAACATGTGGTGAAGGTGTGATGACATGTTGTGAAAATTGGTTTTATAACAGGCCCCCTCCAGATCATATAGATAATTGGCTAGAATGCCATTAAACTACTCCTTCCTTCACAGATTAAAATTCATCCGGTGGTAAATGTATCACAGATTAAACCTTACAAGGAATGCCTTGACGGCCAACCTGTCCAGAACCCAGGACCAGTCCTAGTGACCAAGGACCGGGATGAAGAATATGAAGTTGATTTCATCGTAGATGTACGTAAGTGACGGAATAGGTGGGAATATCTGGTGCACTGGCACAGATACTTGGAAGAAGACTGTACTTGGGAACCTGAGAAGAACCTCACCCATGCTAAGGAAGCAATTGTGGAATTCTATGAGAAAAACCCAAAACTCCACTTGTGTGAATTATTTTACAAAAACTTCGGCTTAGAAAATCCTTACAAAACCCTTTTCATATGCACTGTCACTTTCACATCCCTCCCAACCACCCATTAGGGTCTTTGATGGAACTTGAAGACTATGAGAAGGAGATGGTGTTATGAATCCAATAAAAGTCTTGATGACTTACATAGATGTTTTTCCTTTCTTAAAACTGACATAAGCCAAGTCACATGACCAACCCCATGACTCATCTCATGACAATGAAGATCACATGATCTAGAAGAGAATGAATCCTTCACAACAAGTGTCATACACTTGGGCACCATTAGCCCATTCTCTCTTTCCTTATATGTGGGGCACTGCCCTTTAATCCCTGTCCAGTGTAATTGGCACCAACATCAGAAGTTATGATAAACACAAGTATTTATTTCCCGCTTTACTTCTCTTCTATTTCAGAAGGCACTGCCTTATTGGCTCCGAAGTTCCTTGATGCATGCCGCATCCTCATGTTCTACTTATCACCCAATGGTCCCTCACACTCAGAAGTCTATAGTGTTAGGTTCACTTCAGATGGAGGGCATTCTGTAGGATCTACAACAGTATCTCTGGTTGTTCATATGTGACCACCAGAATGACTAGAGTGAATGGCTCTCAATTGCTTAATTCTCCTACAATTTGAAGAAGCAAGTGTAATGATTGCTATTGTTATCACTTCCGTGCAACAGCGCACTCTGAAGAAGATTAGATTTCGACAATCTTATCTTATCTCGGCAATCTCCGACATCTTATCGCACGATTGCAAGTCCTGATCTTATCAGCGACACTTAGAAGAATCCTCGAAGGATA
>JBBPTS010000201.1:0-25169 GCA_038094235.1 Fistulinella staudtii | reverse complement strand
TATTGTCCTCCTCCCCATCCACAACTGTCACACAAGTTCTTTGGCTTCTGACAGTCCCTTGTGAAGTGACCCATCTGTCCACAATTGTAACAACTTCTGGTGGGAGGGGAGGTTGAGGTGGTGGCTGTATTTCTTTCTTCTGTTCTTCTTTGGGGTTGTGCTCCCCTCTTCTTCAAATTAGCTGCCATCCTAAATGCTTCTTGATTTTGCTGATGTCATGTAGCTATCATTTTGTCAATTGTCGTCTTTCTTCTATTGTTATGGAAAAGATCCTTCTTTATGAAGAACTCTATGTTCTTTTCTAGAATGCGTACACTGTGGCCATCATCCACCTTAGCTTGGAGTTGGAGAGCTCTCCATCGGGCAAGGAATTTGTCTACATCCATGTTTCCTTGTTTGAGTCTTTCCAAGTCTTGGACTGTGGCATCTTTCTGTAGCATGGGCCTGAACATGCTTTTGACCACTCATAAGAAATCTTCTCATGAAGAGAAGCATACTCCTGTTCCTTGATTTATTTGGTCCCAGCTTCCTGCCTTCTTTCCTTTCATTCTAGATAGGACTGCTACTAGTCTTCTGTCCAGGTCTGGTTCTGTCATTCTTCTTCCATTAACCAATATTGGTTGTCCACTGGCATCCAGCGTGTCCTTCATGAAGGTCCATTTAGTTATGTTTATGAATGTCTTCATCTTTGTCCACCAATCATTGAACTCCTTGGTGTTTCCTTTGAATTCACCAGGGTTGACGAAAACTTCTACTTTGCCACTTTCTCCTCCTAGTCTTGCCCAAGAGAACATCTCCAGGAGATCTCTTGTGCATTTTTCTACTGCAGTGGCCCTATTGTTGGCATCCCTGAGTTGTTGTTCCATTAATCTAGCTGCATCTATCATAGTGTCCTTGTTGATATGGTTTTGGATGGATTCATTTTTGAGGATTTTCGAGGGAGGCAATGCGAGCCATGAGGCCATTAAAGTCTTCTTGGAAGAGAGTGGCCATTTCTTCTGATGGTGGGTGTATTTCTTCTTTCTTTTAGTGTAAGCTTGTGAACCTTCTTAACAAGCAAGGGGAATTCTATTTCCAGTACACAGGTTTATGTCTCTTCTTCTTTACTTCCTCACTACCCTGAGGTTGCAGCAGGGGCGTAGGTACGAGTTGCGAGTCAGGATGTCTCCTCGTTTCTTCTGAGGGACTGGATTGTACTGTCTCTCCCTTCTTTTGGAGATGACGGTGGAGGAGTGGGACAGAGTGGGAGATTAGGGGAGTTGTACCTCTACTTCTTCCTGTTTCAGGGTTCTCACTGCTCCTCCTCCTAACAACTCTTCTATCCTCACGGTGCCTGCTTCTTCTAAGCCTAGGCAATGTGCCTCCCTTCCAAGGGCAATAGTCTCTACTACTATGAACAAGGGTTTTATCTCCTTGTAGAAGGTCCCAATCAGTCTCCCAGGATTGTACCTTTCGATTGTGGTGGTGAGGAGGGCATGTAGGTGATTGCCAAAGTGATTTATGTCTTCAACAAACTTGAGATACTTTGCTTCTTCTTCTTCTAAGTGGTGGAGGGGCAAGGGTGATGGAAAGGAGGGTGATGAGCTTCCTGAAAAGATTCCAGACACTACTAAGACTTAGTAGTTCTGAGAATTAATGGGGGTGTGTGTTATTGTGTAAATGCCATTGTTCCTTGGTAGTTGGTCAGTTATGAGGTTCTTTCTTGGTGATGTTCTTCTTGTGTTGCGAGTGCGGTCTTGTGCATGGGCAAAGGGGTAGTCTTGTTTAAGTGAAACTAAAAGACTTCTTCAGACTTCAGAGGAGAGGGGATAAACTGAGTCCCACTGGTAGAGCACACTGGTTATGTAACAGCTTGTTACTTTCATGCTTCAGACCTAGAAGCAATGGCAAAGACTGGCATAGATGCATAACCCAAACCACTATGCTTTTGACAAGCCAGAAGTTATCTTATCTCAGTGATCTCCGGTATCTTATCAGATATCGCACGATTGCAAGGACTTAGTCTTTTTCCTTTTGCTTTCCCCTTTCCTATGCACTCACTGACATAAGGAAAGATCTGATCTAAGATACAGATCTCATCTATCTATATCGGTCAGCACTGCCCATTGTGTTCTCACGTTCATCTCTGCCTCTTCCATTCTTATACCTCATGTGACACATGACCATTTCATTACTGCTATCTCGGCTATACTTTCTGATGGACTCTTCTGATGTACTTATCGCTTCTTACACACAGCCTAGATAAGGAGTGCCTCGATTAGGATAGACACAGCCATGTATTTTGTCTATATAAACCCAGGGAACTTGACTGGCAAAAACCCTAGTCTTGTTTACTTGGATCTCACATCTCACCAGTGTGCTCTACCAGTCAGACTCAGTTCCCCCACCCTCTTTGCTGAATAAGCACCCTATGCCTTTGACAGGCTATCCTCTATAAGGACCACACGCATGGCACCGTCCTTCAGAAGTATGAAGAAGTCTTTCTGTTTCAGGTTAGGGGTGAAATCCAAGTAAACAAGACTAGGGTTTCATCAGTCAAGTTCCTGAGTTTATATAGACAGAATACATGGCTGTGTCTATTCTAATCAAGGCACAGCTCATCTAGGCTGTGCATGAGAAGCGATAAGTACATCAGAAGAGTCCATCAGAAAGCATAGCTAAGATAATGGTAATTAATAAGACATGTGTTACATGAGGTATAGAAGAGAAGGAGAGCAGAGATGAATGTGAGAACATAATGGGCAGTGCTGACCAATATAGGTAGATGAGATCTGTATCTTAGATCAGATCTGCTATATATCAGCGAGTGCATGGGAAAAGGAAAGAGAGAGGGAGAATGGTTAAGTCCTTCGCAGTTGTGCAATATCTGATAAGATACCAGAGAATGCCGAGATAAGATAAGATAAGCTTCTGGCCTGTAAAAGGTGTAATGGTTTGAGTTGTGCATCTATGCTAGTCTTTGCTATTACTTCTAGGTCTGAAGCATGAAAGTAACAAGCTGTTACAGCCAGTAGTAGTGGCACTTGATGAGTTCTATCATTTTTTTGTTCTCAGGATGTCCTGCTACTGGGGTATCATGATGGAGCATGATGAGATCCATCCAATCTTCCTTGGTGACAAATATCTCTTCATCCTTCTTAAAGAGTCCTTCATCAGATAGCTGCCCTCCATTTTCTTCAATCTTCTGTACTTCTGATTCTTTTAGGGCAAGTGTGTGATTTCAGATTCTATCCTTCATGTCATCCCCATCATCTTTGACCTTTATTGTTTGGATCTTATCTAGGGTTATCAGGGTTATTCCCTGATTATCTTCTTCTATTCCCACCATGTGGTCTGGTCTTCGCGATAGTGTGTCAGCTTTCACCATCTGGGTTCTCAGCTTGTGAACCCAGCTGTAGTCGAATCTGGATAGGAATTATGACCATTGTGCTTGTCTCCCATTTAGGTTCTGTTTTTCCATGAACTATTTGAGGTTATTGTGGTCATTCCAGATTTCAAACTTGTACTTGGCTCCTTCTAGATGGTGATGCCATTCTTCTAGTGCTCGGATAATGATGAGTATTTCTTTGTCAAAGACTTAGTAGTTTCTCTCTTCTGGTGTCATTGAGTGTGAGAGATACACTACAGGGTGGAAAAGGTTCTCCTTCTTGACCATCAGTACTGTGCCTATGGCAAAGTGTGATGCATCTGTCTCTACTTGGTATTCTGCTTCCTGATTAGGGAACACAAGTATTGGTGCTATGGTGAACATTCTCTTTAGTTCTCCAAAGGCTTCTTCTTCTTTTTCTCCCCAGTGGAAAGAGGTGTCCTTTTTGAGAAGGTCATTGAGTGGCTGGGTGTATTGTGCCATTCCTTTGATAAATCTTCAATAAAAGTTAGCTAGACCAAGGACTGTGTAGACTTGTTGTATGGTTCTTGATGATGGCCATTCAAGGATTGCTTCTACCTTCTCATTTTTCATCTTAATCCCATCCTTTCCAACAATCATTCCTAGGAAGAGAACTTCTTCTACTCTGAAGGTACACTTTTCTGGTTTCATGAAAAGGTCATTTGCTTCTAGCCTTTGGAGGACTTCTTCAACGATAAGGTTGTGTTCTTCTTGGCTTCCTCCTTTCATGAAGATAAGGAGGTCATCTATGTATACTACCACCACATTGTCCAAGTCTGCAAAGATCTCGTTCATCATGGCTTGGAAGGTAGAGGGTGAATTCATGAGTCCGAAGTACATGATGAGTGGTTTGAAGACACCTTTAAAGCATATGAAGGCTGCCTTCCACTCATCTCCTTCTTTGATTCGGACATTATTGTAGCCCCATCTGAGATTAATCTTCATAAATCTTGTAGCCCCTTGAAGCTTGTCTACCAGCAAGGTGATAAGGGGAAGGGGGTAGTTGTTCCTTATGGTGTGTTCATTGAGGTATCGATAATCTTGTACTATCCTCTTTCGTTCATCCTTCTTTTAGGACAAAAAACACTGGGGAGGTCTGTGGGGACTTAGAAGGGTGAATGTATCCTTTCTAAAGTTGGTCTTCTAAGAAAGGAGACACTTCTTCTTGTTCTGTTACCGAGAGTGGAATTACCCTTCCTTTCTTTGGGGTGAAGGATTCCTTTAGCCCGATCTTGTGGTCCCATGGCTTTCTTAGGGGCATTCTCTCTGATTTGTGTTGTGAGAACACCTTCAGCCACTGGTGGAACCATTTTGGAACAAGTTTTTCTGGAGTTTGCACCATCAGTTCTTCCTTCTTTAGGGTTGACTGGATCTCAAAGGCTGTCCAGGCATTATCCTGTTCCTCCTTTTCACATTGGGCTATCCAGGTACTTCTTTCTTGGAGAAGAAAACATGACTGAGGGCATCTTGTCATTTTTATTTCTCTTGTCTGCCAGTTTATTTCAGGGTTGTGGTGTTGAAGCTAGGTGAAGCCTATGACCAGATCAAACTTGTTGAGATCTGTCACATCAGCTGTTACTTTTTCTCTATGTCCATTGAAGTCGATGATGATGTCTACAGTGTGCGTGATGTTTCCAGCAGAGTTCTTGGTGCCATCCATGTTAAACACTGGCATTGGTCAAGTTAACTTCTTCGTGGGTATCTGGTGCTTCTAGACCCATCGTTTGTCAATGAAGGTGATGTTGGCTCCGCTCTCTAGGAGAGCTCTTGCTTCAGTATATCGCTTTCTGTCCACCAATATTCCTAGGGTCATGATGATTTCATTTCCCTTGATTCAAGCAGATCTGGTAGTGAGTATTTCAGGGATTTCTTCTTCTGGTTCCTTTTTTTTTCAGAGGAGAATCAAGTGTGCACGTTTTGTCTGCACCACACTCTTCTTGAGCTGCTTCTGACATCATAAAGTGTTCTTCTGGAATAAATACTTCTGGAATCTGGAATGCTTCAAATCTATTTGCAAACCAAAGCACCTCCTTTAGTTTGTTCGCCCTTTTCCCTTTTGGGCTCTTCTTAAGAAGTATTCTTGTATCTGGTCCATGGACATCCCTTTAAGGTCCACCATAGAGTCATTAACCTTGGGTTTCTCATCTGCTACTTTCCATGCAGTTGCTCCTTCTTCTTTTTCCTCTTTTGAGGCTTCTCAAATGTTCCATCTTGTTTTTGGATATTCTCTCTTGTGTTGACCTCCTCCCCATCCGCAACTGTTGCACGAGTTCTTCAGCTTTTTGTAATCCCTTGCAAAATGACCCATTTGTCTACAGTTAAAGCAATTCTTTGAGAGCAAGGGGGTGGAGGTGGCGGCAGCAGTTCTTTCTTCTCTTCTCTTCTGGGGTTGCACTCTCCGTTTCTTCAAATTTGCTGCCATCCTAAAAGCTTCTTGGTTCTTTCCGATGTCTCGGATTTCTTCAATTGTTTCATCAATGGTGGTCTTCCTTCTGTTGACAATTATTGGTTGACCACTGGTGTCCAGCATATCCTTCATAATGGTTCATTCATTTACTTTTATGAATGTTCTCATCTTTGTCCACTATTCATCAAACTCCTTGGTATTTCCTTTGAATTCACCAGGGTTGGCGAACACTTCAACTTTGCCACTTCCTCCTCCTAATCTTGCCCAAGAGAACATCTCCAGGAGGTCTCTTGTGCATTGTTCTGCCATGATGGCCCAATTGTTGGCATCCCTGAGTTGTTGCTCCATCAGCCTAGCCACATCTATTATGGTGTCCTTGTTGATGCAGTTTTGGATTGATTTATTCTCAAGTGAGGTGATTCATGCCATGAGGCCATTAAAGTCTTCTTGGGAGAGAATGGCCATCTTTTTGTGGTAAGGGGGGGATTTTCTTCTTCTTCTGGTGCAAGCTTGTGAACCTTCTTAATAAGCAGGTGGAATTCTATTTCTAATATACAGGTTTATATCTCTTCTTCTTTACTTCCTCACTACCCTGAGGTTGCTTCTTTACATAAATCCATCCATATCCCATATGTGCTCTGATACCTGTATCTGATAGAGTGGGGGGGCTTCTTCTCGGATCTCTGGGTCTCTTCTGTCCAGAGTAAGGAAGTCTGGTTCTTCATCTCCAGGAAGTGGAATGGGGCCCCAGTTATCTTCAAAGGGCTGGTGTTCTTCTTTATCGAGGTTGGCTCAGTTGGTGGCCATAGCATTCCAGTGCTGTTCTACCTCTCTTCTCCATTCCTCAGGATCCTGGTGTTTTTCAACCAGTTCTCCTTCATCAAAGGGGTGGATAGGTTCTTCTTCTTCTGGAGACCTTTCAGGGGTGGCCTCTTCTTCTTCAGCTAGGAAGTACCATGAGATTTTTAAGGAGTAATCTAGCCCTGCTAGGTTTACTGCTATCTTCAGAGTGTGACTTCTCTTCAGGGGCAAAGTCAGGAAGTTATTCCAGCTCCTTAGGGTCATCAAGATGCCGAAAGTGAGGGTGAGGAATATAAGATTGGTGATGATACTCATTTTGGTATACTTCTTCTCTTCCTAGGGTTACTCCATGTACTAGTGAGAATAGTTTGAACAGGAGTGGTGGGCTACTATATGGAGCCCCTTGGTTCCTTGATAGTTGATTACATAGTGGTTCTTTCACAAGTGACAGCCTTCTTGTGATGTGGGCATGGTTGTGTGCAGGCAACAATGTAGTCTTGCTTAAGTGAAACAGGACTACTTCTTCTAACTTCAAGAGTAGCCTATTGAAGGTGTAGTGTCACTTGTGTGAGCGATGAGGAGGGGAGGACTGAGTCTGACTGGTAGAGCACACTGGTTAGATGTGAGATCCAAGTAAGCAAGACTGGGGTTTAGCCAGTCAAGCTCCTTAGGCTTATATAGACAAAATACATGGCTGTGTCTATCCTAATTGAGGCAGAGCTTATCTAGACTGTGTATGAGAAGCGATAGGTACATCAGAATAGTTCATCAGAAAGCATAGCTGAGATAGCAGTTGAAGTGAACCTAACTTCTATAACTTCTTTAGGAGCACAGATGCTTGTTGTGGAGCAAGGGAGAGGGACTGGAGTACACTGTGTTAGGGCTCTTCTATGGACTGGGGTACACTATGTTAAGGTTCTTCCTTATATAGTGAGCAAGGGAAAAGGACACACAGCGTCAAAGAGAAAGCATTCTTTATTATCCAGGGACTATACTGGGACCAAGTGAGCTACTTGGCTGCTTATCCCCTTGTTAGATGAAAGTTCCAAGTGAACAAGACTGAGGTTACCAGCCAACTTCCTTGGGTTTATATATGTATAGTATGTGACAGTACATGACTGTGTAACTATCCTAATCGAGGCACTAGCTTATCTGGGCTGTGTATGAGAAGTGATAAGTATATCAGAAAGTCCTATCAGAAAGCATGGCCGAGATAACAGAGATTAATAAGGCATGTGATATATGAGACATAGAATAGAAGAGACAGAAATAAGTGTGGGAACAAAATTGGGCAGTGCTGACCAATATGGTTAGATGAGATTTGTATCTTCAGATTGGATCTGCCATATGTCAGCAAGTACAAAGGGAAAGAGAAAGAGTCCAAGAGAAAGGAGAAAACTTCTAAGTCCCTTCAGATAAGATCCTTCCCACTATTATGCAATATCTGATAAGATACTGGAGATTGCTAAGATAAGATAAGATCATCAATAGGGGTAGATGAGAGAGAGAATAGGGAAATCATAATGGATATAGTTGGGTGTCTATGCCAGTCCTTGCCATTGCTTCTAAGTCTGAAACATGAAAGTAATGAGCTATTGTAACAATTGCTATCATTAGCACTTCCACACAATGGCACACTCTGAAGAAGATTAGATTTCAAACAATCTCATCTTATCTTATCTTGGCAATCTCCGAATCTTATCACACAATTGCACAGTCCTGATCTTATCAGCAGCACTTAGAAGAATCCTAGAAGGACAAAAGGGAGATCACATTATCTCCACCACCAGAAGCGAGATCTGAGATCTCTAGAAGAAGATCCCATCGTGGTTAGATCTTAGATGAAGAAGATCAGATCATAGATTGATCCTAGGACTTAGAAGCAGCACATGGGGTTGCCATGAGATTAGATAGAAGGCAGAGCCTTCTCTTCCATTTGATGGACATGAGGAGAACACATTCTCTTATCAGAAGGACACTGACGTGGCCACTGGATAGCCACAATGGTATGATAGAAGTATTTACTTATAAGGATGGGACACAGCCTCCCACCAGATGTATATAAGAAGTAGAGACTGAGCTACAAAAGCTCCAGTCTTGTTCACTTGATACTTTCACCTAATACAGTGATTGTAAAGATTAGTGGCTCACTCGGTCCCAGTATAGTCCCTGGACAACAAAGGATGCTTTCCCTTTGATGCTGTGTATCCTCTCTTGCTCCACGTCAAGGTCCCTCGCTTGCAGAAGTCAGAAGAGTTAGGTTCGCTTCAGCTATTATAGCAGTAATTAAAAGAGCATGTAGGGCATGAATCATAGAAGAAGAGCGGAGATGAACGTGAGAACATAATGGGCAGTGCTGACTGATATGGTTAGATAAGATCCGTATCCTAGATCAGATCTGCCATATGTCAGCAAGTGCATGAGAGAAAGGGAGAAAGAGAAAAGAGACTAAGTCCTTTGTAATCATGCATTATCTGATAAGATACCAGAGATTGCCCAGATAAGATATTATATAGCCAGTATATTCTGATGACTATAAGGGTTGAAAGTTCTACAATCCAACTATAAAGTATACTATTATCTTTGAAAAAGCTGATTTTGATTAAAGGAATAAATTTACACCCTTAGTATAACTTATTTACCAATGAGTATGAATTATTCAGACCTAATCTCTACATCTACCAATCTGCTCTATAATCCTTCTCAATCATCACAATCTCCTATTCTACCAGCCCCTTACATCATTTCTATACTCAATAATAATGAAGATGATGATTTCCTGACTCCTCAGGCTTTGATTCCTGGAGGGGAGTCAGATTCTGATACTGATCAGGAATTAGCCCCTTTATTGCCCATTATCCTACTAGTTAGAGATGATATTGTGCCAGAAACACTCTTATAGTCTCTTTACCACTTCCTGATCTCTTTGATTTTGTTCTATTCCTCACCAAAGATAAACCTCCAGGTCCTATTAGTATTGGTGCTTGCTTACCTCACAGAACTCATCAGTCATCAAGAGAGTGGTGGAAAGTGTTATAAATCCAAAAGTTCACAATTGAACTTAGAAGCTTTCATACTTCCAACTGACATAAACCAGGTCACATGACTAACAAAGTGACTCATCGCATGACAATTCAAGGTCACATGACCTAGATGAGAACACTGAACTCTCACAACAAGTGTCATACCCTTGGGCACCACTAGCCCATTCCCTCTTTCCTTATACCTGGGGCACTGCCCTTTCATCTCCTTCCGGTGCAATTGACACTGACATCAGAAGCCATGAACAACATGAGTATTTAATCCCCACCCCTCTTCTCTTCCATTTTAGAAGGCACTGCCTTAATTGGTTCTGAAGACCCTTGATGCACACACATTCTACATATTCTACTTATTGCCCAATGGCATATTATGCTCACATAGTATGATTCCTTAAAAATATGTATATAGAAAGTATGCACAAATATATACACACATGATAGTATGAATATATAAACCAACCACCAACTGGGACAATGGTCCTCAGTTTGGTTGTCTTGGAGTTTCCTCATTAAAGGACAACTTCACCAGGGCAATTACTCAGTCTCACTCTTCTCATTGTTCTTTTCCATTTCAGAAAGTATAACAATCACTATCATTATCACTTCAGTGCAATGGCACATTCCTCTGAAGAAGACAAAGATTAGATATTGACTATCTTATCTTATCTTATCACAGCAATCTCCAAAGATGTTCGCATGATTGCACTGCCCTGATCTTATCAGGAACACTTAGAAGAATCCTTAATGGATAGAAGGAAGATTGTCTTATCTCTACTATCAAGAAGCAAGATCTCAGATCTCTAAGAAGAAGATCAGATCATAGATTGATCCTAGGACTTAAAAGTGATATATGAGGTTGCCATGAGATTAGAGAAAGGCAGTGCCTTCTCTTCCATTTGATGTACCACACCTGAAGTATATAGGCTTTTATCAGAAGTACACTGACGTGGCCTCTAGATAGCCACAGTTGTACAATAGAACTATTTACTTATATAGGTGGACATAGCCATCTCAGAAGATGTATATAAGAAATAGAGACTGAGCTATAAAAGCTCTAGTCTTGGTTATCTTAGATCTTATGGTCTATGGCCCCTATTGTCCAGTCAGGCTCCTGGCAGTAGCTAAGTGGAGTTGCTTACTCAACCAGTCTCTCTTCATTGGTGTCCAAGCCCTATCACTGCCACTTGCCCTTTGCCCTATAAGAAGTCACTAGAGTTGACAAGGTATCTGAAGTATGAAGAGACCTCTGAAGTAACTGTTATTGCAACTCATTTGAAGTCAATCCTTATTGCAACCTCTGAAGATATAGATAAGATCCTATCCATCTTATCTCCTTCTTTCCATTTGTGTTAGTTGAAGTTTATCTGTTTCAGAAAGTAAGCCTTGTGGTTGATGATAATGAAGAAGCAGACTCTGCAGCTTGTTTTGGTGCAATGAAGCTCACTCTCAATCTTTTAAAGATATAATGCAACAAAATAATACTGTGGACTGGAGAAAGGCTGCTTGAAATGGAAGACTTCTTCTTATACTTCAAAGAAACAACTGGTCTGCTTTAACTTCAGAGAGAGGGACTTTATAACTCTACTATCCACTTAAGGACTGTGGGAAAGGGTAAGTGGTGCTTTGTAAGCAGTAGAGAGGGGTGAACTAGTCTGCTACCAAATATCCCACCCTATGAGAGGTAGAATTCAAGTGAACAAGACTAGGGTTTACTAGTTAAGCTTCTTGAGGTTTATATAGGCATACTATAATGGCTGTACATGATGACTAATAATACACATATAGTAAATGAGAAGTGGTGCCATTGAGGTTGTGTATAGTGAGTTATAGATAAGCATAGGTTCTATACATAGTCAAGATAACAAGAATAGAAAGGAAGCATATATATAGCTATAGAGTAGAAATGAAGAGATAAGAGAGCTGTCCATTTACAGCATGTCATAGTACTTGACCAATGGGGATAGATGAAATCTGTATCTTAGATCAGATCTACTATTGTCAGTGAGTACATAAGAAGAGAGAAAGGAGAGATTTGTCTAAGTATAAATGATATGATAAGATATGCAATTGTGTAATAAGATATCAGGGATTGCTATGATAAAATAGAATAAGATCACAAGGATCTAATTGTCTTTAAAGGCTTGTCAAAAGCAAAGTGATAAGATGGGTGCCTCTACTCTTGTTTCTGTCATTGCTGCTAAGTCTATAGTGTGGAAATAGTGAGCCATTACACTGCTCTCAATGAATTAGTGGTCCACAGATCAAATAGAACTTAGAGTATGGTGCTATGGCCTAAAGATAAGCCTACAATTGGCTCTAGATTGGTATTCACAAAGAAATACTAAGCTAATGGCTCTGTTGAGTGTTATAAGGGCCATTTGGTCACCTAAGGGTTTTTCTAATACTCTGGATTTGAATATCTCGAAGTCTTTACCTCTATAGTGTGATACCCTCCTTATGAGTCATATTTGTACTTGCTGCACTTCAAGATCTTCATCTCTGGTCTGTTGACATCTCTAATGTATATCTAAATAGTGAAATGAATTGTAAGATATTTATAAAGTAGCTGGAAGGATTTACAGAGAAAGAAGTAAAAGAAATTGTATGTTTGCTAAAGAAAGGCCTATATGACATGAAACAGGGTGGAAATAACTGGAATTGAAAAATATGTTAACAGCCTCAATGTAAAGGCTAGAGTTCATAATTAGAAACTAGTGATATTCAGATAGCTACTTCTACACACCTGGAGTTCACAGTCAGAAACTAAAGAAAGCAAGCTGTGGACTCCAATAGAGATTATAAAGTGCAAAAACATCATCAAACATCAATAAAGAACAAATAAATTGAACAGAGGAAGCAGAAGGTGTGTAAAGTAGTCAATTGTACACAAGATATATAATCAATATATAAAACAGTAAAATAAGCTCAAAACATCTCAAATAGTGCTATAAGTACAAAATAAGCAATGTTAACAAGATGTGCTCAACTCTGGAGTCCATAGAGTTCAAACAGACCTATTTCAATATAGTAGTCTATCTGTACATTTAAGGAGATGTACAGATCATCTTACTAGTCTTTGTAGATGATATGACCTTTGCATTAAAGTCTCTTGATGGAATCAAGCAGACTATCACTGATTTGTGTAAACACTTCAAATTGTGTAATTTAAGCCCTATCTCAGAGTTCTTGGACATCAAAATTGATCACAAGTACTCCAAATACTCCCTAACACTCTTATACCATCAATAATACATAGATATGTTCTCTTGCTTCCATATGGCTCATTATAAGCCTATGACCACTCTAATAGATACAGGACTCTGCCTATTGTTAGCTTTACTCATTTTGTGCTTATAGTACTATTTGGTGTTGTAGTTTAATTGCTTTTATCCACTGATCATCTACTGATTAAAATATAACAACCAACTCTTTTTAGTTGTAGCATAGAACATCAGCCTCTATATCCTTTATAAAAGAAGGGGAATGTAGCAGAAAAGATAGAGAGAGCAGAGTGTCTTCGATTGGTGAGATATGAAGGGGACCTTGTGTCAATATATATTGTCAGATCACAGTGGATATTCTTATCGAACCAGGCAAGAGGTAAGTGTCAGCTTCAGATGAAAAGATCAAGTGAATAAAGCTAGTGAAATGAATGAACTTCCTCAACTGACACAAATGGAAAGGAGGAGATAAGATTAGAGATCTTATCTATGACTTCAGAGAGTATAATAAGAATTGCCTTCAAAGGTCTCTTCATGCTTCAGACCCTTGTCAACCTAGTGTCTTCTGTAGGGCAAAGGGCAAGTGGCAGTGACAGAACTTGTCTACCAATGAAGAGAGGAGTGGTTGAGTAAGCAACTCCACTTAGCTACTGCCAGGAGTCTGACTGGACAATAGAGGTCTTAGACTATAAAATCCAAGTAAGTAAGACTAGAGGGCATCTACCACTAGCCTGGCTATATATATATCTTCTGATGAGGCTATATATGACCTCATATATAAATACTTCTATTGTACCATTATAGCTATCCAGAGACTACATCAGTGTTCTTCTGATAAGGATATATATACTTTACATATTATATCAAATAGAAGAGAAGGCAATGCCTTCTATCTAACCTTATGGCAACCTCATGTACTGCTTCTAAGTCCTAGGATCAATCTATGATCTGATCTTCTTTATCTAAGATCCAACCATAATAGAATCTTGCTTGAAGAGATCTGGGATCTCTCTTCTATTCTTCTAGAATTCTTCTAAGTGTCACTGATAAGATCAGAACAGTGCAATTGTGCAAATATCTTCAAAGATTGCCATGATAAGATAACATAAGATAATCAATATCTAATCTTCTTCTTCAGCAGAGGAGTACACCATGTGTTCAAGTAATAATAATAACAATCATTACAGCTAGAGGGCTTTGTCCACTGGATCACTCTATTAAGTACTATATTACTTGAGGTATGGATAATATGATATCACTATATAAGGGAGACATATGTGCTACATGATTCATATATGAGGTGGACTAGAGTGTTCTATGATATCAATAGATAGTGAATGAGTCAGAGATATGAGAATATGTTAAGGTCCAGACTATGACATCATTGTAGCATAAATAGAATGAACCATAAACTTATGGTGAGGCATCTAGCTAGACATGAAGTGAAGATGTGGATGACAGATGTGAAATACAGGAAGACAAGAGTTAAGCCCAGATTCACAATGCTGATCACTAATATGATCATTTTTCATATATTTCAACTTTGTTTCTTATTTAGAGTGTTTGTCACTCTTATGGCATATTTCTCTAGTTTTTATTTATTGTGTTAACAGTTGGATTCACCCTCAGCTGGAGTTCACTGTCAGAAACTGAAGAGGCGAAGACAGTGAACTCTGATAATAACAATGAGTCAGAAAAATAAATAACAACAAGGGAAATATGCCACATGAGTGGCAAACACTCTAAATGCGAAGTAAAGTCTAAATATGCAAAATGAGATAACTGGAGTGATCAGTAGATGTAGCAATCAAATTGCAACACTTCCCCTTGATTGTGCATCTCTGCATCTAACTCCCCACAAATGAGCCAAGTCCAAGCATTGAGCAGAAATACTGGACTTTGACTCAAGGGAGAGCTTTAGTGAGCAGATCAGCAGGCATATCAGCAGTAGAGATGAAAGAGGGTGAAATAAGACCTTTATCCACCACATCTCATAACCAATACCAGTGCAAATCCAGGTGTTTCATCCTCCCATGATGCTCTGGATGTTTCGCCACTTAAATCACAGATTGGTTGTCCATTTGAAGAGAAGAGGCTCTAGAGAGCTCAAAACCGAGTTCTTGCATCAATTTGCACATCCAGATGATTTCCTTGCCTGTCTTGCATGCAGCAACATACTCAGCCTCTGTTGTGAACAAAGCAACAATGGGCTGGTGCTTGGACATCCAGGACACCACTCCAGAATCAATTTTAATGACAAAAGCACCAGTGGATCGACCTGTGTCCTTGCATCCACCATGGTTTGCATCAGAGTAGGTTGTGAATAGATCAGAATTGACTGTATCTGGTGCATCAGTGATCCCAAAGTTCAGGGTACCTTGAATATAGCAAAATAGATACTTTATAGCATTCCAATGTGCTATGCCTGGATCAGATGTAAAGAATGCGAGCTGGCCAACAGAATAAGCAATATCAGGGTGAGTTGTACAGGAAAGATACTGGAGAGAGCCAATAGCACTGCCATAACCCACAGAGCACATAAAGGAGTGTTCCTCTGCTGTCCTGGGGCCTTTTTCGCATGATAGGCATAGTCCTGGCTCCATAGGTGTGGTAACAGGTTTGTAATTGCTCATTTTGAAGCGAGAAAGCATATCAATGTAGTATTGACACTGAGAGAGTGTCAGGGAACGTCTGGAATGGTCATGATTGATTTTGATGCCCAAAATCTCTGTAGTGGGCTCCAAATTGTGCAATTTGAAGCATTTGCCCAAATCAGCAATGGTTTGCTTGATTGTATCAAGAGACAATGATGCAAAGGTCATATTGTCCACAAAGACAGGGAGAATCAGTTTAACATCACCTCAAGTGAAGATATAAACAGCAGCATCAGAGTATGTCTGTTTAAAGCCTAAGGTCTCAAATGTAGTGCGCATTTTGAGATTCCAGCAAATTCTGCCCTGTTTTGTGCCATATAAGCCCTTTTTCAGCAAACAAACTATTTCTTTCGCATTCCCCTCTGCAAATCCCTCTGGCTGCTTCATAAACACCTCACAATCCATTTTGCCATTTAGATAGACATTGGAGATGTCAACAGACCAAAGGTGAAGATCATGGAGTGCAGAGAGTACAAGAATGATGTGAAGAGTGGGTAAGCGCATTGTTGGGGTGAAAACCTCAAGGTATTCGAATTCAGAGCATTGGGTGAAGCTCTGGGCGACCAGACATCCTTTATAGCACTCAAAGGAGCCATCAGCATGATATTTCTGTGTGAATACCCACCCAGAACTGATTACAGGTCGATTCTTCAGTCTGGGCACCACAATCCATGTCCCATTCGCTTTATGGGGTGGTAATTCATCCAAAGCAGCCTGTTTCCATTCCTCAGCATCCTGGTGATGTATTGCCTCCTTATAGGACTTTGGGTGTGCAGTATTTGCTTCAAAACAGTATGCTAGATCTGCTTCTTCATTGTCGCCATACAGGACTCACTTTCCACCATTCTCTAGGTAGTTGGCAAGTTTGTCAAGGTAATCTTACTCCAATACCAATTAGACTAGGAGGCTCATCTTTGGTGGAGAATGGGATGAGAGGAGAGGGATCTGGGAATGATGAGGGAACTGATGGGGGTGTTTCTGGGATGATGTCCATGTTTTGTGGGGCAATAATGGGCGATGAAGGTGGTGATTCCTGTTCCTCATCAGGATCTGGCACCCTCCTAGGAAGGGGCACCTGAGGAGTTAGTATATCGCTCTCTTCATCATTTTTAAGCACAGGAGTGATGTATGGTGTAGATTGGGGTGGTGGGTGGTGCTCTATTTGCTCTGGATGCTCCCTTGGGGCCCTTTCATCGAAATCTGTACGTTCTGACATAATTATATGCTTTGTGGTTGGATTGTAGAATTTCCAGTCTTTGTAGCCATCTGGGTAGACAATTAAGATGCACTTTTGATAATAAGGATGAAGTGCAGGTCATTTGTCCTTCTGCACATGTACATATGTAGTGGATCCCCAAATATGAAGATGAGAGACATCTGGCTTCCTTGCTATAGTTTGAAGGATGTTGCATCGTCCAGAGATGAGGTAGGGCATCTATTCCACATATGCATGAGTACTACAAGTGCCTCACCTCAGAATGCTATGGCCAGTCCTGATTCCTTCAACATTACAGCGATGTGCTCAGAAAGGACTCTATTTGCTCACTCTACAACTCTATTTTGCTGAGGGCAAGCACAAACAATGTGCTGGCACTCTATTCCGCATTTCTGAATGCATTTAAGCATCATATTGCTCATGTATTCACCTTCCTTGTCATCTCGCAGAGCTTTGATCATTCACTTGCTTTGATTCTCAGCAAATGCCTTAAATTACTTAAAAGTGTTGAAAACCTCTGATTTGGCCTTTAATGGCATCACAAAGCAAAATCTCCTGAAATCATCGATAAAGGTGACCCAATAGCGATAACCAGTGAATGTACGATAGGGAACTTCATATACGTCAGAGTGGACAAGCTCTATAGGTTGAGAGATGCAAGTTTGCAATGATAGGAATGGATTTGCATGCATTTTGCCTCCCAGACATGGTTTGCAGATGGGGTCAGGTAAGAAATTGCTGTTGAGCTTCAAACTAGTCACTAAACTATGCTTTATGACTGATTTGATGTCTCTAATGCTGTGGTGAGTGAATCAGCAATACCAGAGTGATAGATCAAGTGGCAGGGTTGTTGCTGGTGAAGCAGACACTGTCACACACTCAGTGGTTCCATCCAAGAATGCTGAATTGTTGCTGTTAATGATAGTGAGGAAAAGTGATGGTCCTGGAGGCTGAGAGAAGAGCATTTGGGTAGAATTAATATACACATTGAAGGAAGAGTGGTGAGTAAGGTACAGGACAGTGAGCAAATTGTTTCTAAGCTCAGGGACATGCAGGACATTGCTAAACTCCACTGAATGATGCCTCCTGCCCTCTATAACTGGGTGAAACATGACTGATCCAACCCCTGCAGAATAGACAATTGTATTGTCTGCAAGCTTGATTGGGATGCTTTTGGATGCATAATTGCACAACCAGTGGTGATGGGGCATCATATGAGAAGTGGTGCCTGAGTCTGCATTCCAATTGAAGTCAACATTGAGTTAGAGAGGTGACGAGGAAGAATAGGGAAGGGGTAAGTAAAGACTTGCATTGCCAGTTTGTTTTACAGCAGGAGTGCCATCAGGGGGGACTGTGGACGATGTTTGAGCATGGTTTTGCCTCCTCTTCTGCTCTCAATCCTTCTGGACATGCCTGTCACACTAGAAAGAGTGACAGACACACAAACAGTGGCCTTTGTAGTTGCAAAACAAGCAGAGAGCATTGTGAGGGCATTTGTAAGTGGGGGAAGTGCAGAATCAGTGGTGGGAGTCAGGGTGAGGCTGGCAATCGATTTCTTTGGTCTGGAACACTGCTTTAACCTTGTCTTTGTTGAGTGAGGAGGATAAGAGATGAGGTGAAGTGAGAGTAGTCTGGCCCCAGAGCATGTATCATTGTCATGTAAGCCATTTTGTCATCAGGATTCTTCAGAGTGAAGCTTGTGAGGTACAATTCCTGGATCCTGGCCATTGCCTGCTCCACTCGACCAGTAAAGGCTGGTGAAACGGAAAGACTTCTTCTACTTCTGAAGGATGGTGTAAAGCGTTGTCCCTTATAAAGGATAGCCTATCAAAGGCATAGAGTGCTTATTAAGTGGGAGATGGGGAGAACTCAGCCTGACTGATAGAGCCCACAGTTTAGGTGAGAGATCCAAGTAAACAAGACTGGGGTTTTGCTAGTCAAGTTCCCTGAGCTTATATAGACAAAGGGAACTGTGTGTACATGTTTGTGTATCTATCCTAATCAAGGCAGAGCTTATCTAGGCTGTGTGTGAGAAGCGATAAGTACATCAGAAAGGTCTATCAGAAAGCATAACTGAGATAATGGTAATTAATAAGGTATGTGTATTATGAGGTATGGACAAGAAGGAGAGTGGAGATGAACATGAGAACATAATGGGCAGTGCTGACCGATATGGTTTAGATGAGATGTGTATCTTAGATTGGATCTGCTATTCATCAGTGAGTGCATGAGAAAAGGGAAACAAGAAGAAGAGTGACTAAGTCTTTGCAATCGTGCAATATCTGATAAGATACTGGACAATGCCAAGATAAGATAAGATGGTGACTTCTGGCCTGTCAAAGGCATAATGGTTTGGGTTGTGTGTCTATGCCTGTCCTTGCTATTGCTTCTAGGTCTGAAGCATGAAAGTAACGAGCTATTACAACTGGCAAGGACTCATCAGAGTACTTCCTGATGCTAAAGAACTCATCATAGGCAACAAAGCGAGTGCTGGCCTTTTTTAGACAAATAGAGCTTGTAGAGCATTCCAGGCAGCAGTTGGGTCATCCTGGTGTGCTTGAATGTGTACTCATTGTTCTGGGGCAATATTAAGTATTAACTCACCTACTGCTTTATCCTGCCTGATATCCCAAGCTAATATCTCCACATCTCCTGTTGCTAGGCATGATTCAGTTCCATTGACGAGTCACCAGAGGCCCTTTGAGTGAAAGAGAGCCTTCATTTCTTTACTCCATGTAGTGTAGTTTGAGCCAGAGAGTGGCTGAATGTAATGGTGAGGTGATTCAGAGGATATATTGGAGAGAGAAGATGAATGAATGAGATGTGAAGTGGGGAAGCAAATAATGGAGGAAAAATTTGGGCCAGTGGCAAAGCAAAGAGGTGAAAACAGAGGGCTTCAAAGTACAGGACTCATAACCTATTAACAGCTGGATTCACCCTCAGCTGGAGTTCACTGTCAGAAACTGAAAAAGCGAAGACAGTGAACTCCAACAATAACAATGAGTCAGAAAAACAAATAACAACAAGGGAAACATGCCACATAAGTGGAAAACACTCTAAATGTGAAGTAAAGTCTAAATATGCGAAATAAGATAACTGGAGTGATTAGTAAATGTAGCAATCAACTTGCAACATATTGTCTGCACTCTCTACTATTGTCAGAGTTTACTATCACCACTTCTTTAGTTTCCAACAGTGAACTCCAGCTGTGTACACTTCCAGCTATTCTTATCAGGTTATAAGCCCTATGCATTAAGCACCTCTGCAATCACTTATTTGCACCTCACTTAATGAAGATTTCCCTCCACTACTTGCTTCCTCTCTCTCTCAACACTCTCTCCTCTTCATAATCCATCTATTCTATCCCTATATCATCTGAACACCATCACTCTCATATTCAGTCTCTCCCAGGCTTGAACTACACCACTTGGAGTGAGGAAATGAAGGCCTTATTTCACTCTAAAGGCCATTAGAGACTCATTAATGACACTGAAAAGCATCCTTTCAGTGGAGATACTGAGCAGTTGGTATAGGATATCAAATAGGACAAGGCTACAGGTGAGTTAATACTTAATATTGCCCCAGATTAGCAAGTTCACATTCAAGCAAAGCTGGACAACTCCACAGCTACTTGAACCACTCTCTAAACTCTTTTTATTCAACAAAAGGCCAGTACTCATTTTTTTTACTTATAACAAGTTTTTCAGTATCAGAAAGCAGCCTGAGAAGTCCCTACCAGCTCTCTCTGCTCATATAGAACAAACCATAGCCAGAATACAAGAATGCCACCCTCTAAGCTTCAATTTGACGAAAATAGATGATAAACAGAGTTGTATGGCAATGCAACTACTCTATCACTGGATTTATTACTCTGGCATCATCATCTTGCCCATCATAATGTAGAGGATACTAAAATGCCATTGTAGCACAAAATGGTCACTGGATTGAAGCTTGATAGTAAGTGTTTGCCTGATCCTATCTGTGAGCAATGTCTGATATGCAAGATATATACAAACCCATTCTCTCTATCTAAATCTCATATATCTAGGCCACTGGAACTTGTCTACTCCAATGTACATGAAGTTCTCTATAGAACATTCTCTGGGTATCACTATTAGATCACATTCATCAACAATTACTCCAGATATTGTTTTGTGATGCCCTTAAAGGTGAAATCAGACATTTTTAATGCTTTTAGGTAATTTAAAGCCTTTTCTGAGAACTAGAGTGAGAGATGGATCAAAACACTTTGAGATGACAAGGGTGTTGAGTATATATGAGCAATGTGATACTCAAATTGACCCAGGAATACAGTATAGGGAGTGTGTCCACAGAAAAATAGAGTTATAGAGTATATAAATCAAGTCCTTTCTGAGCACATAACTGTCATGCCAAAGAAATCTGTTACAATTTGATTGCTGCATCTACTGATCACTACTAATTTCGCATATTTGGACTTTACTTCTTATTTAGAGTGTTTGTCACTCTTGTGGCTTGTTTCATCTGTTTTTGTTTGTTGTTTGCAGTCTATATTGTTGTCGGAGTTCACTGTCACCGCTTCTTTAGTTTCTGACAGTGAACTCCAGGTATTGTCTACTCTACTATGCAATAAATAGTTTCTGACAGTGAACTCCAGCTATGTGCGCTTCCAGCTGCTTTTAACAGGTTATGAGCCCTGTGCTTTGAACACCTCTGCAATGCCTTTTTGCACCTTACTTGACAAAGTTTTTCTCTCCATTATTCACTTCCTCTCTCTCCCTATACTCCTCTCTTCATAATCCCTCCATTCCTTCCCTATGTCGTCTGAACTGTTAACAACCCTAAGTGCTAAGGCTAGAGTTCACAGTCAGAAACTAAAGAAAGCATACTGTGAACTCCGACAAGGGTTATAAAAGATAGAAACATCACTAAACAACAATAAAGAGTAAATAGAGCGAATAGGGAAGGGAGGAGATAACAAAATTGGTGGAGTGTGCAAAAGATGCACAAGAATGCTCAACTCAGTGAGATATGATCAAAACACACCAAATTATGCAATATGTGTAAACTGAGCAAATCTAACATGAACATCATCACCATTGCATTCAGCCTCTCTCAGGCTTGAACTACACCACTTGGAGTGAGGAAATGAAGGCGCTATTCCACTCTAAAGGCCTCTGAAGACTCGTCAATGGCATTGAAAAGCACCCTTCCAGTGGAGATGCTGAGCAGTTGGCATGGGACATCAAACAGGACAAGGCTGCAGGCAGGTTAATACTCAATATTGCTCCAGACCAGAGAGTCCACATTCGAGCCAAGCAGGACAACCATACAGCTACTTGGAGCGCTCTTCAGGCCCTTTTTGTGCAACAGAAGGCCAGTACTCACTTTGTGGCCTATGATGAGTTTTTCAGCATCAGAAAGCGGCCTGAGGAGTCTCTGCCAGCTCTCTCTGCTCATGTAGAACAGGCCATGGCCAGGATACAAGAATTGCGCCCTCCCAGCTTCGACTTGATGAAACTGTATGACAAACTTAGCTGTATGGCCATGATGCATGCTCTTGGGCCTGATTTCACCCATTTCACCTTTTCCCTCACCTTACTCACTGACCTGGACAAAGATAAGGTCAAGGCTGCCTTCCAGAGTGAGGAAATCAATCACCGACTGCGTCCTGAGCTCTCTGCATCACCAGACACTGTCCTGTTCACATCCACTCCATCCTCTTGTCATTGTCCTTGAAACTTGCCCTATTCATTCTGTGATAGGTGCAGCCACTGCCAATGCAAGTGCTATCAGCTCCAAAAGGTGAAGAACTTCTACAAAATGTGCCAGAATGGGAGAAAAGCGACTGCTAATACCCCAGAGCAGCCTATTGCCAATTCATCACAGGAAGTGACTGAAAAGGCTGTAAATGCAAGTCTTCGCTTCTCTGATCCCTCTGACCCCTTCTTGCCACTTCAGCTCGATACTGACTTCTCTTGGAATGCACACTCAGGGGCCACTTCTCATATGACTCCTCATCGCCACTGGCTTTGCAATTATATACCCAAAAGAGTCCCAATCAAGCTCGCCAACAATTCTGTGGTCTATTCAGCAGGAGTGGGCTCTGTGGTGTTCCAACCAGTTGTAGAGGGAAAGAGGAGGCGCTCTGTCGAGTTTTCAAATGTTCTGCATATCCTTGACCTTCGCAACAACTTACTTGCTGTCCTGTACCTCACTTGCAATTCTGGCTTCAATGTGAATATCAATTCATCGCATATGGTGTTCTCTTGCCCACCAGGACCACCACTTTTCATCGCCAGGATTGATAGCACAAATACAGCATTCCTCGAAGGCATTACTGAGTGTATGATGGAGTCTGTGTAATGGCTCGTTACTTTCATGCTTCAGATCTAGAAGCAATGGCAAGGACCGGCATAAGCGCACAACCCAAACCATTATGCTTTTGACAAGCTAGACATTATCTTATCTTATCTCGGCAATCTGTGATATCTTATCAGATAATCACACAATCGCAAAAGGACTTAGTTATCTCTCCCTTTCTCAGGCTCTCGCTGATGTAAGGAAGATCCGACCTAAGACAGAGATCTCATATATCCATATCGGTCAGCACTGCCAATTATGTTCTCATGTTCATCTCCGTCTCTTCCATTCCTATGACTCATATAACACATACTTCTTTCATTACCGTTATCTCGGCTATGTTTTCTGATGGACTTTTCTGATGTTCTTATCGCTTCTCACACACAGCCTAGATAGAGGCCCTGCTCGATTAGGATAGACACAGCCATATACTCTTGCATATATATAGCCGAGTAGCTTGACTGGCAAAACCCCAGTCTTGTTTACTTGGATCTCACCTGTTCAGCCGGTGCTCTACTAGTCAGACTCAGTTCCTCCATCTCCCGCTGAATAAGCACTCTATGCCTTTGAAAGGCTATCCATCCCAAAGGGCCAACATCGTCCTTAGAAGAAGTCAGTCTGTTTCAGTCTGCTTCACCAGCAACTACCCTACCATTGGATTTATCACTCTGGCATCATCACCTTGCCCATCACAATGTAGGGGACATCAAAATGCTATTGGAGTGCCAACTGGTCACAGGATTGAAGCTCGACAGTAAGAACTTGCCTGATTCAATTTGTGAGCCATGCCTAGCAGGCAAGATACATGCCAACCCATTCCCCCCATCCAAATCTTGCACATCTAGACCTCTGGAACTCGTCCACTCTGATGTACATGAAGTACCCTATTGAATATTCTCTGGGTATTGTTATTGGGTCACTTTCATCGACGATTACTTGAGATATCGCTTTGTGATGCCCTTAAAGGCCAAATCGGACGTTTTTGATGCTTTTAGGCAGTTTAAGGCCTTTGCTGAGAACCAGAGCGAAAGATGAATGAAAACTCTGCAAGACGACAAGGGGGGCGAGTATATGAGCAATGCTATACTCAAATTCACTCAGGAATGTGGCATAGAGCACCAGTACACAGTTAGAGCGCATCCACAGCAGAATGGGGTTGCAGAATGCGTAAATAGAGTCCTTTCTGAGCGCATAACAGCCATGCTGAAGGAATCAGGCCTGGCCATGTCATTTTGGGGCGAAGCTCTTGCAGCACTCGTCCATGTCTGGAATAGATGCCCTATATCTGCTTTGGATCACTCGACTCCTTTTCAACTCTGGCATAGCCAGAAGCCAGATCTATCTCACTTGCAAGTATGGGGCTCGACTGCTTATATGCATGTCCAGAAGGATAAGTGAAAGGCCTTACAGCCCCACTTCAAAAAATGCGTCTTTATAGGCTATCCTGAGGGCTACAAGGGGTGGAAATTCTACAATCCAACAACAAAGCACACAATCATCTCTGAACATGCTGATTTTGATGAAAAGACCACATTTGTTGCCCCTGATCACCCACAGAGCATTGCAGTCAAGAAATCAATGCCCTACATCACTCCTGTGATCGAAGATGAGCAGGAAAATGATCTAATCTCGACTCCTCAGGTTCTGCCTCTCATGGGGGTGCCACACTCTGATAGTGAGCAGGAATCAGTCCCTTCATTGCCAGCTCTTGCCCCTGTGCATCTACAACCTGTCCCTGAAACACCCCCATCAACTCCTGCTCCCTTGTCTGCAATTGGTCCTGATCCATTGCCTATGGTCCCATTTCCTACCAAGGATGAGCCACCAAGTCCAATTGGCATTGGGGCATGTTTACCTCAACAAACTCGCCAACCACCTCAAGAATGGTGGAAGGTGTAACGATCACTATCGTTAGCACTTATGCGCAACAGCGCACTCTGAAGAAGATTAGATTTCGACAATCTTATCTTATCTTATCTCGGCAATCTCCGACATCTTATTGCATGATTGCAAGTCCTGATCTTATCAGTGACACTTAGAAGAATCCTCAAAGGATAGAAGGGAGATCGCACTATCTCCACCACCAGAAGCGAGATCTG
>JBBPTS010000199.1:0-25289 GCA_038094235.1 Fistulinella staudtii | reverse complement strand
TGGAAAAGCCCTTCCTTCTTCACCATGAGTACTGCTCCAGTGGCGAAGTCTGATGCATCTGTTTCGACTCGGTACTCCGCTTCCTCATCTGGGTAAGCGAGTACTGGAGCCGTCGTGAATACCTCCTTTAGCTTAATGAAGGCATTTTCTTCTTTTTCTCCCCAATGAAAGGCGGAGTCTTTCTTTAAGAGGTCATTGAGGGGGTGTGTGTATTGCGCCATCTTGTCAATGAATCTTCTGTAGAAGTTGGCCAGGCCGAGAAAGGCGCGAACTTGTCAGATAGTTTTCGGGGTTGGCCACTGTGTGATTGCTTCTACCTTTTCTTGTTCCATGGTGATGCCGTTTTTGCCAATGATCATCCCTAGGAAAGGAACTTCTTCTACTCCGAAGGTACACTTTTCGGGTTTAGCAAAAAGGTCGTTTTCTTCTAGCCGACGGAGGACTTCATCCACGATCTTATCGTGTTCTTCTGGGGTTCCTCCTTTTGTAAAAATCAGGAGGTCATCGATATACACCACTACCACATTGTCCATGTCTGAGAAGATCTCGTTCATCATGGCTTGGAATGTAGAGGGGGAGTTCATCAGGCCGAAGTACATGACGAGTGGTTCAAAGGCGCCTTTAAAGCATACGAAGGCCGCCTTCCATTCATCGCCTTCTTTGATCCTGACGTTGTTGTATCCCCATCTGAGATCTATCTTTGTGAATCTGGATGCTCCTTTCAGCTTTTCCACGAGTGAACTAATGAGTGGCAGGGGGTAGTTGTTTCGCACGGTGTGTTGGTTGAGGTATCGGTAATCCTGTACCATCCTCTTTCTTCCATCTTTCTTTGGGACGAAGAACACCGGCGACGTCTGTGGTGACTTGGAAGGCCGTATGTATCCCTTCCTAAGTTGGTCATCAAGGAAGGCAGATACTTCCTCCTGTTCCGTGACTGAGAGCGGAATGATTCTTCCCTTTTTAGGTACGAACGTATCTTTTAGTTCGATTTCATGATCCCATGGCTTTCGGAGAGGCATTCTCTCTGATTCATGCTGTGAGAATATTTTTAGCCATTTGTGGAACCTAGCGGGGACTAGATCTTTTGGTTGCTTCTCGGTGGGTTTTTCTTGGGCAAGGGTTGCTCTTATCTTGTATGCTTCCCAAGCATTGTCTTCTTCTTCCTTTTCGCACTGGGCTACCCACGTGCTTCTTTCTTGGAGGAGTAGGCACGACCGTGGGCAGCAAGTCATCTTGATTTCGCCAGTCTGCCAGTTAATCTCCGGGTTGTGCCGTTGTAACCAGGTGAAGCCTATAACTAGATCGAATTTATAGAGATCTGTTACGTCAGCGACCACCCTTTCTCTGTGTCCATCGAAGTCGATGATTATTTCAGCGGTGTGTGTGATATTACCGGCTGAATTCTTGGTCCCGTCCACGTTGAATACTGGTATAGGTCTTATTAGTTTCTTCGTGGGAATCTGGTTTTTCTGGACCCATCGTTTGTCGATGAAGGTTACATTGGCACCACTATCCAGCAGGGCTTTTGCTTGGATGTACTTCTTTTTGTCAGCGGATATCCCAAGGTTCATGATGATTTCTTTTCCTTTGATTCGCGCTGATCTAGTGGCTAACTTCTTGGGGATTTCTTCTTCTTTTACGGGGTTCTTTTTTTCTTTCAACGGGGAATCAAGCGTGCAAGTGTCGTCTGCACCGCGCTCTTCTTGAGCTGCCCCGAACGTCATACAATGTTCTTCTGGAATAAATAGTTCCGAACCCGTAAGTATTTCGAACCTGTTTGCAGACTGAAGCCCCTTCTTCAATCTGCACGACCTTTTCCCTTTTGAGATCTTCTCAGGAAGTATTCCTGCATTTGATCCATGGACATTCCTTTAAGATCGGCGAAGGAGTCGTTGACCTTCGGCTTCTCATCTGCTACTTCCCACGAGTTTGCTGGCTTTCCTTCTTTCCGAGCTCCTTGTGCGTTCCTTTTTATTTTGGAACACTGTTGTTTGTGCTGTCCTCCCGTCCACCCGCAGTTGTCACACTGGTTCTTTGGCTTTTTACAATCATGGATGAGGTGTCCCTTTTCACTGCAATTGTAACAGCCCCTTTGGTTGGTGGAGGCAGCGGCCACACTTGGCCCTTCTCTATTTTCTCTTCTTTGGGGTTGCGCTCCCCATCTCTTCAGGTTTGCAGCCATTCTGAAGGCTTCCTGATTCTTTCCGATGTCCCGTATTTCTTCTATGGTTTCTTCTATCGTTTCCTTCCTCCTGCTGTTATGGAAGAGGTCCTTTTTGATAGAGAACCCTACGTTCTTTTCAAGAATGCGGACTCTGTGTCCGTCGTCGACTTTGGCCTGGATCTGGAGGGATCTCCATCGAGCTAGGAACTTGTCTACGTCCATGTTCCCTTGCTCGAGCCGTTCCAGGTCTTGTACTGCGGCGTCTTTTTGTAGCATGGGGTGGAACATGCTTTCCACTACTTTTGAAAAGTCTTCCCAACTTTGGAAGCGTGACCCGTGCTTGTTCATTTGGTCAAGCTCCGCCTCTGCCCAATTGCCAGCTTTTCAACCTCTCATTCTTGATAGAACCGCGACTACTCTTCTTTCTAGGTCGGGTTCTGTAAGCCTTCGTCCATTGACCAATATAGGTTGGCCTGATGCGTCCAAGGTGTCTTTCATGAAGGTCTGTTCGTTGATATTGATGAACGTCCTTATCTTTGTCCACCATTCGTCGAACTCCTTGGGATTCCCCTTGAATTCTCCAGGGTCGGCAAATACTTCCACTTTACTACTCCCTCCTTCTAATCGGGCCCAAGAGAACGTTTCCAGAAGATCTCTTGTGCGTTGTTCGGCTGCTGTGGTGCGGTCGTTTGCATCCCTGAGTTGTTGCTCCATCATCCTAGCCGCATCTATCATGGTGTCCTTGTCGATGCGGTGTTGGAGCGATTCGTTTTCTAGAGAGGCGATGCGAGCCATGAGCGTGTCGAAGTCTTGTTGAGAGAGAGTGGCCATTTGTTCAGTGAATATTTCTTTCTTCTTTACGCAAGCTTGTGAACCTTCTTAACAAGCGGTGAATGTCTATTTCAAGTACACAGGTTTATACCTCTTCCTTTTTACTTCCTCACTACCCTGAGGTTGCAACGGGGTCGTAAGTACGAGCTCTTGGTGGGGATGTCGCCTCGTTTCTTTTGAGGGACCGGATTGTATCGCCTCTCCCTTCTTTTGGAGACGGCGGTGGAGGAATGGGGTGGGGTGGGGGTGCGCGGGAGCTGTACTTCTACTTCTTCCTGTTTCGGAGTCCTGACTGCGGCTCCTCCTAACAGTTCTTCTATCCTCGCTGTGCCTGCTTCTTCCAAGCCTAGGCGTCTGGCTTCCCTTCCTAATGCAATTGTCTCTACTACTACGAACGCCGGCTTTATCTCCTCGTAGAAGGTCCCAATTGGTCTCCCAGAATTGAACCTTTCGATGGTGGTGGTGAGGAGGGCGTGTAGGTGGTTGCCGAAGTGGTGAACGTCTTCGACGAACTCAAGGTAGTTCGCTTCTTCTTCTTCTGAGTGGGGGAGGGGCGAGGGCGAGGGAAAGGAAGGTGACGAACTTCCTGAAAAGATTCCGGACACTACCGAGGCTTAGTATGTCAGGAAAATATGGGGGGGTGTGTTACTGTGTATACGCCGTGGTTCCTTGTGGTAGTAGGTCGGTGCGAGGTACTTTACTCGTCAACGTCTTCTTGCTTTGTGGGCACGGACTTTGTGTGGACAAAGATGTAGTCTTGCTTAAGTGAAACGCGAAGACTTTCTTAATCTTCAAGGGTTGGCCTTCGAAGAGGGAATAGCCTTTCAAAGGCGTAGCGTGCTTTAGAGCGGGAGGTGTGAAGGGGGACTGAGTCTGACCGGTAGAGCACGACCGTAGGCGTGAGATCCAAGTAAGCAAGACTGGGGTTTTACCAGTCGAGCTACCCGGCTATATATATGCATGAGTACATGGCTGTGTCTATCCTAATCGAGCGCAGTCTTATCTAGGCTGTGCGTGAGAAGCGATAAGTACATCAGAAAGTCCATCAGAAAGCATAGCCGAGATAGCAGTAATGAAAAGAGCATGTAGTACATGAGGCATAAGAATAGAAGTCGAGCGGAGATGAATGTGAGAACATAATGGGGCAATGCTGACCGTTATGGGTAGATGAGATCTGTATCTGAGATCAGATCTCCATGCATCAGCGAGAGTGTGGGAAAAGAGAAAGAGAAAGGGAAACGACTAAGTCCTTGCCATCGCGTGATAATCTGATAAGATACTGCGGATTGCCGAGATAAGATAAGATAAGCTGTCAAAGCTGTAAAGGTCTGGGCTGTGCTTCGATGCCGGTTCTTGCCATCACTTCTAGGTCTGAAACATGAAAGTAACGAGCCGTTACACTCAGTATATACATGATCAGAAGAACCGTGACTGGAACACAGTAGAAGCCCTCCTTGATAGCGGTGTGAATGTAACCTTCATTGATAAAACATAGGCTGAGAAGCACCACATCCCCATGAGGAAACTACACCACCCTATCTCAGTCATCAACATTGATGGCACCCACAACTCTGCAGGCTGGATCACATATACAGCCCAGATCCAGATCAATTACCAAGAGCATCGAGAAAGGATAGAGGCAGAAGTAACAGATATTGCCACATTCCCCCTGGTAATAGGGTATAACTGACTAAAGAAGCACAACCCGGAAATCTACTGGAGATCCGGAGAGTTGAAGTTCACACGCTGCCCTTGTTCTTGCCACATGTTCCAGGACCGAAGTGAGTTCTTGGCATCATGTGATAAAGAAGAACAAGATAATGCCTGGACGGCATATCATATAAGAGCAGCAATAGAAAAACTGAAAGAAGAGAAGAAGCCCCCTGCACAACTGGTGCCGGAATGTTTCCATAAATGGTTGAAAGTGTTTGAGGAGAAAGACTCTGAGAGGATGCCAATAAGAAAACCTTGGGATCACATCATTGACCTCAAAGACACCTTCACCCCAAAGAAGAGGAAGCTGATCCCTTTAGGACTTAAAGAACAAGAAGTCTCGGTGTTTATAGATGAACAACTACGAAAAGGGTACATACGCCCCTTAAAATCCCCTCAAACCTCGCTGGTCTTCTTTGTCCCAAAGAAGGATGGATGAAAATGTATGGTACAAGATTACTGTTATCTAAACGAACATATGGTTCACAACAACTACCCTTTGCCCCTTATCTCGCAATTGGTAGACAAGCTCAAAGGAGCAAAGAAGTTCACGAAGATCGACCTCAGATGGGGTTATAATAATGTTCGAATTAAGGAAGGCGATGAATGGAAAGCAGCCTTTGTCTGCTTCAGAGGAGACTTCGAACCCTTATTATATACTTTGGGTTATGCAATTCCCCCTCCACCTTTCAGGCAATGATAAACAAAATCTTCACTGATCTAGAAGATGTGGTAGTCATTTATATCGACAACCTCCTCATATTCACAAAGATGGACTCCCAGGAGGAGCACGACCAAATTGTGAAAGAAGTCCTTAAAAGGCTAGAAGAGAATGACCTCTTTACAAAGCCAGAAAAATGCACGTTCTCCATGGAAGAAGTAGAATTCCTCAGAATGACAGTAGGGAAGGATGGGATCAAAATGGATGAGGAAAAGATGGAAGAAATCCAAGCCTGGCTGAAACCAAGGAACCTTCATGACGTACGAAGCTTCCTCGGGCTAGCCAACTTTTACCACTGATTCATCAAAGACTACGCATCTATTGCAAAACCCCTAACCCACCTAACAAAAAAGGATCTGCCCTTCCAGTGGCAGACAGAAGAACAGGAAGCCTTTGACAGGCTCAAACAAGCGTTTCCAGGGCTCCAATCCTGGTATTCCTGGATGATGAAACCAAGTATCGATTACAGATGGACACATCGGATTTTGCCACAAGGGCAATCATAGAAATGAACAAGGAAGATCGTTGGCACCCCATAGCCTTCTTCTCCCATGCCCTAAATGACACTGAAAGGAACTACCTGGTGTTCAACAAAGAAATACTTAGCTTCATCAGAGCACTTGAGAAATGGCACCACTATCTAGAAGGGGCACGATTCCAGTTTGAGATCTGGAATGACCATGTAAACCTCCAGTGGTTCATGCAAAAACAAGATCTCAACAGAAGACAGGCTCGATGAAGCCAATATTTATCTCGATTTAACTACATCTGGGTTCACAAGCCCGGAACGGCAATGGCCGCAGCAGATACGCTTTCTAGAACAAGCGATCACGCAGAAGGAGTTGAGAACGATAACAAAAGCATCCAACTCATAACCCCAGATAAGATCCATTTGACATGCATCAAAGATGATGGGGACAAAATCCTCGACCAAATCCAATCAGAAACATTATAACTTTGGAAATCGGAGGTCAACCAAATAGAAAACCAAGGAGCAGAGCTCTCAAATGATGGAGTCTTTAGGAAGGAAGGAAAGGTCTTCACACCAGAAAAGGTCCGAATGATGGTAATGACTGCTCACCACGATACGCCAGTGGCAGGACACCTAGGAGTGGAAAAGACGATGAACCTTATCCAGGCTCACTACTATTGGCCAGGAATGACCAAAGACGTAAAAGAATACGTGGCCCGGTGCCACACTTGTCAGAAAATGAAGACAGGAAACACAGCTCCAGCTGGCAAGCTACAGCCACTGGAACTACCAAACATGCTATGGGAAGATATCTCTGCCAACTTCCTCACAGATTTACCCATCTCCCAAGGCTATAACTTGGTCCTTGCCATAGTGGATTTATTTTCTAAAGAAGTAGAATTCATCCCCTGCCATAAAAACATCAGTGCATTTGAAACTGCTAAACTCTATCTAGAGTGTGTTTGGACGAATCACGGACTTCCCTGAAGCATTGTGTCAGATTGTGGCCCACAATTCACCGCACAAGTCATGAAAGATCTGTGCACACACCTAGGAATAAAACCTTATCTATCAATAGCATCTCACCCGCAAACAGACAGGCAGATGGAGCGCATCATACAGGACTTACAGCAATACCTTTGGTTGTTCATCTGTGATCACCAGAACAACTGGAGTGAATGGCTCCTGATCGCTCAATTTTCATATAATTCAAAGAAGCAGGCTTCCTCACAAAAACCCCCTTCGAAGTAGCCCGCACTTACACACCACGGATGGGAATAGAACCCGGCACTGCTAAAGCCCCAGCGGCAGACGACCTAGCCCAGAAAATTGAACAAACCCTTGTGGAAACATCCACTAACCTAAAAAAGGCCCAAGAGGCAATGAAAAAACAAGCCAACAAGCACCGATCTGATGCCCCAGAATACAAACTAGGCAATCAGGTGCTGCTTGCCACAGAAAACCTTCGCTTGACACGAGAATCTCGGAAGCTCTCTGAGAAGTGGCTAGGACCCTTCCAGATTATTCAAGTGATTGGCCGGAATGCCGTTAAACTACTCCTTCCCTTGCACATTAGAATCCACCCCATGGTAAACGTATCATGGATCAAACCCTATAAGGAATGCCTTGACAGCCAACCTGTACAGAACCCAGGGCCAGTCCTAGTGACCGAGGACTGGGATGAAGAATATGAAGTTGATTTCATCGTCGACTCTCACAAACGCCAGAACAGGTGGGAATATCTTGTGCATTGGCATGGATACTTGGAAGAAGACCACACTTGGGAACCTGAGAAGAACCTCACCCATGCTAAAGAGGTGATAGTGGAATTCCATGAGAAAAACCCAAAGCTCCACCTCCACGAGTCTTTCTATGAAAATTTTGGCTTAGAAAACCCTTATAAAACTCTCTTTGTACGCGCCGTCACTTTCACATCCCCCCTAGCCACCCATTAGGGTCTTTGATGGAACTTGAAGACCATAAGAAGGGGATGGTGTTATGAACTCACAAAAGTCCCAGAGACTTTGACGTTTTCTGACTCTTGACTGATATAAGCCAGGTCATGTGACTAACCCCGTGACACATCACATGACGATGAAGATCACATGATCTAGAAGAAACCAAATCCTTCGCAACAAAGTGTCGCACCCTTGGGCACCATTAGCCCGTTTCCTCTTTCCTTATATGTGGGGCACTGCCCTTTAATCTCCATCCAGTGCAATTGGCGCTGGCATCAGAAGTAATGACTAACATGACTATTTAATTTCCGCCTCTTCTCTTCCATTATAGAAGGCACTGCCTTTATTGGTTTCGAAGACCCTTGATGCACAATGCATCCACATGTTATACTTATCACCCAATAGCGCATTATGCTCATATGGTACAATTCTAGGATAATTTGTATTTAGAAGTATGTCACAACATGTACACACATAAGCCTATGAATATATAAAGGGCCGTTCAACTGAGAGTAACACCTCAGTTTAAGTAGCTTGACAGTTGACTTGTATTGGTCGCTTCAAGTGCCTGAATTCAGTCCCTTATACTTCTCGCTAAAGTCTCTGAGAGGCTTTTTTGTTTCAAACTCCACCTACGTGAATCCTTCTATGAAAACTTTGGCCTAGAAAACCCCTAGAAAACCCTCTTCATTCATGCCATCACCTTCACATCCCACCCAACCACCCAATGAGGTCTTCGATGGAACTTGAAGACCATGAGAAGGGGATGGTGTTACGAATCCATAAAAGTCTTGATGACTTAGACATTTTTCACTGATTCGAATGATATAAGCCAGGTCACATGACTAACTCCATGACACATCACATGACAATGAAGATCACATGATCTAGAAGTAACCGAATCCCTTGTGACAAGTGTTGCACTCTTGGGCACCATTAGCCTGTTCCCTCTTTCCTTATATGTGGAGCACTGCCCTTTAATCTCCGCCCTTACCACAGAACCGGGCATCAGAAGATGTTTCACATGAGTATTTAATCTCTGTATACTTCTCTTCCATTTCAGAAGGCACTGCCTTTATTGGTTCCGAAGACCCTTGATGCATGATGCATCCACATGTTTTACTTATCGCCCAATGGTGCTTTATGCTCATATGGTACGACTTTTAGAATTATGCTTATGGTAGTTATGCCACACATGTATAAACACACCCTATGAATATATATACCAGGCTGCTTTGCTGAGGACGATTCCTCAGTTAAAGTAGTTTGTGAAACGGAAAAGAACAACAAGAGAATAGAGGTTACTGAGTAACTGCCTTAGAGTGCTGTCCTTTGTAAGTGGAAGCAACCAAGACAATCAAACTGAGGGGCGTTCCCCAGTTTGTTGCTTGATATATATATTCATAGGTGTGTTTGTACATGTTGTGGCATAACTACCATAAGCGTAATTCTAGGAATCGTACCATATGAGCATAATATGCCTTTGGGTGATAAGTAGAGCATGTGGATGCATCATACATCAAGGGTTCTTCGGAACCAATAAGGCAGTGCCTTCTGTAATGGGAGAGAAGTAGAACGGAAATTAAATAGCCATGTACGTCATTACTTCTGATGTCAGTGCCAATTACACTGGACAGAGATTAAAGGGCAGTGCCCCACATATAAGGAAAGAGGGAATGGGCTAACAGTGCCCAAGGGTGTGACACTTTGTTGTGAAAGGTTCGGTCTCTTCTAGATCATGTGATCTTCATCGTCATGTGATGAGTCACATTGTTAGTCACGTGACTTGGCTTATGTTAATCGAAAGTGAAGAAAAACGTCTAAGTCTCTGGGACTTTTAAGGATTCGTAACAGTTTGGTGGTGCAGACCTTCTAAAGTCAACACACCCTGAGCTTCATTACTCAGTCTTCCCCCTCTCATTAGTCATTGATTGACTTTTCCATTTCACAATGCATCTGTCTGTAATCTATACTCGGTTTCATCATCTGGGAAAGCCAAGATGGGCACCATGGAAAAGGCTTCTTTGAGCTTATCGAAAGCTTCTTGTTCTTCTGACTGCCACGTGAATGGCAGGTCTTTCTTGGTTAAGCAGGTTAAGGGTTTTGTGATGGATGCATAGTCCTTGATGAATCGGTGGTAGAAGTTGACTAGTCCGAGGAAACTTTGTATATCATGAAGGTTCCTGAAACAGATGAACTTCCTTCACTATCAAAAGAGGAGATAAGATAGAGATCTTATCTGATGCTTCGAAGGGCCACAATAAGGACCGCCTCTTCGCGAGCTGATTTGTAACCTTGTCAACCCTATCTTCTATAAGGGCAAAGGGCCTAGTATTGATGACGAGATGTGTGCACCAATAGAGTGGTTGAGTAAGCAACTCCACTTAGCTACTGCCAGGAGTCTGACTGGACAATAGGGGCTGTAGACCATAAGATCCAAGTAAGCAAGACTGGAGGGCATCTACTGCTAGCCCTCCTGTTTATATACATCTTCTGATGAGGCAGTGTATGGCCTCATATAGTAAATACTGTATCGTACCATTGTGGCTATCCTGTGGCCACGTCAGTGTTCTTCTGATAAGGGAACATGTGTTCTCCTCATGTCTATCAAATAGAAGAGAAGGCTCTACCTTCTATCTAACCTTGTGGCAACCTTATGTGCCGCCTCTAAGTCCTAGGATCAATCTATGATCCGTTCTTCTTCATCTAAGATCCAACCATGATGGGATCTTCTTTCTAGAGATCTCAGATCTCTCTTCTGGTGGTGGAGATTGAAACGAAAAAGCCACTAAGGACTTTCGTAGATAAGAATACTGAGTAAAGGGCTCAGGGGCTTTAGAGTCTGCACCGCCAAGCTACTTTGACTGAGGAGTTGTCCTCAGCAAAGTCGCTTGGTTTTTATATTCATAGGGTTTGTATGTACATGTTGTGGCATAGCTACCATAAGCGTAAATTGAGAAATCGTACCATACAAGCATATTGTGCCATTGGGCGATAAGTATAACATGAGGATGCCTCGTGCATCAAGGGTCTTCGGAACCAGTAAAGGCAGTGCCTTCTGAAATGGAAGAGAAGTCAACGGAGATTAAATAGTTGTGTACATCATAACTTCTGATGTCGGTGCCAGTTGCACAGGACAGAGGTTAAAGGGCAGTGCCCCATGTATAAGGAAGGTGGAAACAGGCTAGTGGTGCCCAAGGGTGCGACACTTGTCGCGAGGAGTTCCTTCTAGATCATGTGATCTTCATCGTCATGTGATGTGTCACGAGGTTAGTCATGTGACCTTTCTTATATCAGTCGAAAGTGAAGAAAAACGTCTAAGTCATCAAGACTTTATTGAGTTTGTAACAGAGATAATACGATCTCCCTTCTATCCTTTCAAGGATTCTTCTAAGCATCGCTGATTAGATCAGGACTTGCAATCATCTGATAAGATATTGGTGATTGCTGTGATAAGATAAGATTGTCGAAATCTAATCTCTCTCTTCTGTGCGCCATTGCGCAAGTGATAACAATAGCGATCGTTACAGTTCCTTGCTTTGGGCCATGCTCTGATTGCTTCCACCTTTTCATCATCCATTTTAATTCCGTCTTTTCCCATTGTCATTCTGAGGAATTCTACTTCATCCACAGTGAAACGGAAAAGAACAACAGAGGTGAAGAGAACTGAGTAACGGCCTTAGAGAGTTGTCCTTTGTACAAGGAAACAACCAAGACAATCAAACTGAGGGACGTTCCCCAGTTTGTTGTCTGGTATATATATTCATAGGTGTGTTTGTACATATTGTGGCATAACTACTAAATGCGTAAATCATAGAATCGTACCATAGGAGCATAATATGCCATTGGGCGATAAGTAAACATAAGGATGCCATGTGCATCAAGGGTCTTTGGAACCAGTATAAGGCAGTGCCTTCTAGAATGGAAGAGAAGAGACGGAGATTAAATACTTGTGTAAGTTGTTACTTCTGATGTTGGTGCCAATTGCACTGGACGGAGATTAAAAGGGCAGTGCCCCATGTATAAGGAAGGAAGGAAACAGGCTAATAGTGCCCAAGGGTGCGACACTTTGTCATGAGGGATTCGGTCTCTTCTAGATCATGTGATCTTCATCGTCATGTGATGAGTCACGAGGTTAGTCATGTGACCTGGATTATATCAGTGAAAAGTGAAGGAAACATCTAAGTCTCTGGGACTTTATTGGATTCGTAACATACAGAGAAAGTACATTTTTCGGGTTTAGCAAAGAGGTCATTTTCTTCGAGCCTCTTTAGAACTTCTTTCACGATTTGGTCATGTTCTTTCTGAGAGTCCGTTTTCATGAATATGAGTAGGTTGTCAATATAGACCACTACGACGTCTTCTAGATCAGTAAAGATCTTGTTCATTATTGCTTGGAAGGTGGAGGGGGAGTTGTAAAGCCTGAAGTATATGACTAAGGGTTTGAAAGCCCCTCGGAAGCAGATGAAAGTGGCTTTCCATTCGTTGCCTTCCTTTATGCAAATGTTGTTGTAACCCCATCTGAGGTCGATCTTCATGAACTTCTTTGCTCCTTTGAGCTTGTCTACCAATTGTGAGATAAGGGGCAAAGGGTAGTTATTGTGAACCATATGTTCATTTAGATAGTGGTAATCCTGTACCATGCGTTTTTGTCCATCCTTCTTTGAGACAAAGAAGACCAGTGAAGTTTGAGGGGATTTTAAGCGACATATGTACCCTTTTCATAATTGTTCATCTATAAACACCAAGACTTCTTCTTGTTCTTTGGGTCCCAAGGGGATCAGCTTCCCTTTCTTCGGGGTAAAGGTTTCTTTGAGATCTATGGTATGATCCCATGGTTTTCTTATTGGCATCCTTTCAGCATCCTTTTCTTCAAATACTTTTAACCATTTATGGAAATGTGCCAGCACCAGTTGAGTGGGCTGTTTCTTTTCTTCTTTTGGTTTTTCTATTGCTGCTCTTATGTGATATGCTGCCCATGCAGTATCCTATTCTTCCTTGTTGCATGACATCAGAAATTCGCTTTGATCCTGGAGCATAGGACAAGAACGAGGGCAACATGTGAATTTTAACTTTTCAGATCTCCAGTCGATCTCTGGGTTATGCTTCTTTAGCCAGTTATACCCTATTACCAGGGGAAACGTGGCGATGTCTGTTACTTCTGCCTCTATCCTTTCTCGGTGTCCTTGGTACTCGATTTGGATTAGGGCTGTGTGTGTGATCTGACCTGTGGAGTTATGGGTGCCATTGACATTGATGATGGAGATAGGGTGACATAGTTTTCTCATGGGGATGTGGTGCTTCTCGGCCCATGTTTTGTCGATAAAAGTTACGTTTGCACCGCTATCAAGGAGGGCTTCTACCGTGTTCCAGTCACGGTTCTTCTGATCAGGAGACATGCATATACTGAGGGAGATTTCGTCATTGATTCTTGCCGATCTGGTGAAGAGTTCTTCTGGAAAGAGGATCATTTCTTCCTTGTTATTGCAAGAGGAATCAAGCATGCATTTCTGGTCTGCACCGCGCTCATCAAGAGATGCCTCTGACCATGTATCATTTACATCCATAATGTCCAAGGAAGAATACTTATTTTTGGTGAACCATTTTTCCAGTTTCAGTTCGCCTTCCCTTTTCCCTTCTGTTGGAAAGTCCTTCTCACAAAATACTCCTGCATTTGGTTAAACGTCTTCCCCTTTATTTCATTCCAGGGGTCAGACACTTGTGGGTTTTCGTCAGCTACTTCCCACATGGTTGCTCCCTCTTCTCTTGGAGCATTGCTTCTTTCAGGGACTTTGGACATCTTTGCACCCCTGGCATTTTGGTTGCCTTTCCGGCACTCCTTCTTGTGTTTCCCGCCAAGCCATTTGCATTCTGAACAGGACATCTTTGGTTTAGGGCAGTCCTTCAGGAGGTGCCCTATTTCGGAGCAGTTGAAACATGCTCCCTTCATTGTTGGTTTAGTGGTGGTTTGTCATACCACCAAAGAAGTAGGTTGGGCATTTCTTATGTTTTGCCCAGTGTACATTCTGTATGCTTCATAGGCCTTTCCAATTTTTTGTATATTGGTCAGGGTGGTTCTGATGAACAGACTTCGTTGACCTGTTCTGAAGAGTTCTTGTCTGATCTCATCAGACACTGCTTGTTCGAGGAGCAAGACTCCGTGCTTGTTGCTAAGATTGGCCCGATTGTTGGCTGCTTGCCACTTGGTGAGGAAGGTGTTGATATCATCTCTTCTCTGTCTTAGTTTGGTAATGTTTACCATTGCCCAGTCACGGTGCAATATTGGTTTCATCAGACCTTCGAATTCTTCTTCAAATTTGTCCCAGCTTTTGAAGGTTGTCCTTCCTTGTAGGAGTTTTTCCAACTCCAATTGTGCTCAGGGTCCTCTTTGTCCCTTTAGACATGACAACACCACCCTCATTCTTTTGACGAGCTTGATGTCGTATTCTTGTTCACTGGTGATCGGATTTAGCTTATCCATCCCATTGTTACTTGGCCTTTGCCAAGAAAAAGGGGTTTGAGCGGAGCCAAGATCTCATCTTGATCCACCATTCGTCAAATTTGGCTTTTGACCCATCATACTCTCTGGGGTCTTTAAATGCTTCTATTCTGCTGCCACTTGAGGAGGACATTCTCCATCCTTGGTTAGCTGCCAGAGTGAGGACTTGTCCGTTAGGGTCTGTAAGTCTTGTGCCTGCCGGGACACTTGAGCGTACATGGCCTGCATCTGGCCCCTGAGTTCCTCAAGTTGTTCTTCATATGACATTCTGACAGAAAAGGAGGTTTTTTTATTGGGGGGGGTGGCTATTGCTGCAGTGATACGCAAGGGATTTCTTTCAATCTCCTACTAACCCAAGGCCTTTACTTCTTGGCCTTCTTCAAAAGATAGGAAGCGTGGAGGGGGGAGTGAGGGTCTGATCTTGCTTTGGATGTGTAAGGGTAGCTCTTCCTTGCCTGCTTCTTTTTCAGGCCTTCTTCAGTCTGTACTCCTATCTCTGATACATCTTGTTTCCCTCCTAAGGGTCCTACTAGTCTCCCTTCTTTCAACCCATTCAGAAAGGCAGTTCGATCCCCACTGAACGTATCTAGTATCTCTACAGTACCACGAAGATCCAATTCTTGCTCTTCCGCTTTCTTGACCAGGTACTCTATCTCCAGGAGCAGGTACAGTCCTTGTAGCTCCTCGTAGAAGCTGGGGGCGGGTTGGTTGGTGCACTGTCTTCTCTGTGCCTGCTCGGCAAGGTCAGTGATACTTTGAATAAAGAGGCCTGCCTCTCTGTCGAACTTCTGGTGGGAGGCAACTACCTCGCGGTCGAGTGGTGCCGGTTCATTGGCGAATAGGTCTGTGGGAGAGGTGGAGGAAATGGAGAAGTGTGAGGAAGGCACTGGTCCTGTGAGTACTGAAATGAAAAAGAGAACAGAACCTTATGAACCCCTATCCACTTAAGGACCAGAGCAAAGGGCAAGTGGTGGCGACTGTCTAAGTCTACCAGTGAAGAGGAGAACTGAGTAGCGGCCTTGCAAGTCTGTCCTGATTAAGGGAAAACTCCAAGACAACCAAACTGAGGACCGTTGTCCCTGTTGATGTCTCGTATATATATTCATATGTTCATATTTGTACATGTGTGTCATAGCTACCATAAACATATTTAGAGAAATCGTACCATAAGAGCATAATTGGCCATTGGGCGATAAGTAGACATGAGGATACGTCATGCATCAAGGGTCTTCAGAGCCAATAAAAGGCAGTGCCTTCTGAAATGGAAGAGAAGAGACAGAGATTAAATAATTGTGTGGGTCGTTACGTCTGATGTCGGTGCCAGTTGCACAGAGCGGAGATGAAAGGGCAGTGCCCCACGTATAAGGAAAGTGGAAACGGGCTAGTGGTGCCCAAGGGTGCAACACTTTGTCGCGAAGGATTCGGGTCTCGTCTAGATCATATGATCTTCGTCGTCATGTGATGTGTCACGGGGTTAGTCACGTGATCTGGTTTATATCATTCGAGAGTGAGAAAACGTCTAAGCCCAGTGGGCTTTTTATCGGATTCGTAACAAGTACTAGTGAGGTAAGTTACTTCTGGGAGGACGTTACTTCTTTAATCATCCTATAGTGTGCAGCGTCTTCTGTCTTCTGGTGACCTTCAGCAAGGACCATTGTCGATGGTGAAGTAGGTAGTTTGAGTAGAGTGAAATGAAAAAGCCTCTCAGAGACTTTAGCAAGAAATGTAAGAGGACTAAGTTCAGACACTTAAAGCGACCAATACAAGTCAACTGTCAAGCTACTCAAACTGAGGAGTTACTCTCAGTTGAGTGGCCCTTATATATTCATGGGCATATGTGTGTACATGTTTGTATATAATACCATAAGTGTAATTTCTAAGAATTGTACCATATAAGCATAATGCGCCATTGGGCGATAAGTAAAGCATGAGGATGCAACGTGCATCAAGAGTCTTCAGAACCAATAAGGCAGTGCCTTCTATAATGGAAAAGAAGTGAAGCAGAAATTAAATACTCATGTGTGTGGATACTTCTGATGCCCAATTCTGTGGTAAGAGCAGAGATTAAAGGGCAGTGCCCTACATATAAGGAAAGAGGGAATGGGATAGTGGTTCCCAAGGGTGCAACACTTTGTCGTGAGAGGTTTGGTCTCTTCTAGATCATGTGATCTTTCATCATCATGTGATGAGTTATGGGATTGGTCACGTGATCTGGGTTATATCAGTCGATAGGGAAAGAAAATGTCTAAGTCATCAAGACTTTATTGGATTCATAACAGTTTATATATATTCATAGGGTGTAACGGCTCGCTATTTCCACACTTCAGACTTAGAAGCAATGGCGAAGACTGACATAGATGCAACACCTTGCCCATTATGATTTTCCTTTTCCGGTTATCTTTAACCCCTATTGATGATCTTATCTTATCTCAGCATTCTCCGGTATCTTATCAGATATCGCATGATTGCAGGAAGGATCTTATCTGAAGGGACTTAGAAGCTTTTCTTATTTCTCTGACTCTTTCTCTTCCCTTTGCACTTGCTGACATATGGCAGATCCGATCTAAGATACAGATCTCATCTAACCATACTGGTCAGCACTGCCCAATTATGTTCTCACCTTAATTCCTGTCTCTTCCATTCTATGCCTCATGTTACACATGCACTATTAATTCCCACTTTCTATTCTTGTTATCTTGGCTATGCTTTCTGATAGAACATTCTGATGTACTTACCACTTCTCACGCACAGCCCAGATAAGCAGTGCCTTGATTAGGGTAGTTACACAGCCATGTACAGCCACATTCTATACATATATAAACCCAAGGAACTCAGCTGGTAACCCCAGTCTTGTTCACCTTGGAACTTTTGCCTAACAAGCAGATAAGCAGCCAGGTAGCTCACTCAGTCCATCCCCTCACTCGCTATATAAGGGAGAGCCCTAACCTGGTGTACCCCAGTCCACCTCCTTTTCTCCCTTGTTCCACATCAAGGTTCCTTGCACTCGCAAGTCCGAAGTGTTAGGTTCACTTCATAGGGTATGTTTGTATATGTGTGTTCATACTTCTAAATACGTATATCGAAAAGTCGTACCATACGAGCATAATGTGCCATTGGGCGATAAGTAAAGTATGAGGATGCGTCATGTATCAAGGGTCTTTGGAACCAATTAGGTAGTTCCTTTTATAATGGAAGAGAAGTAAAGTGGAAATTAAATACTCATGTGTGAATACTTCTGATGCCTGAGTCTGTGGAAAGGGCAGAGATTAAAGGGCAGTGCCCTACATATAAGGAAAGAGAGAAATGGGCTAATGGTGCCCAAGGGTGCAACACTTGTCACAAAGGATTTGGTTTCTTCTAGATCATGTGATCTTCATTGTCATGTGATGTGTCACAAGGTTAGTCACATGACCAGAGTTATATCAGTGAAAACGTCTAAGTCCACAGGACTTTTGTGGATTTGTAACAATCGTCATCTGATGTGTCACGAGGTTAGTCATGTGACTGAGATTTTATTAGTGAAAACGTCTAAGTCCGCAGGACTTTTGTGGGTTTGTAACACTCCCCTCTTCATCAGTGTATAAGTCCTGTCACCACCACTTGTCCTTTGCCCTTCAATAGGGTTGACAAGGTTATAAAGTACGAAGAGCCCTTTGAAGGCAACCATTGTAGCACCTTCTGAAGCATAGATAAGATCCCTTATCTTATCTCCCCTCCTTTTATAGTTGAAGAAGTTCATCCATTTCAATCACCATCAATTGCCCTTTGCCCTTATAGAAGATAGGGTTGACAAGGTCATGATAGAAGGCAATCCTTATTGTATCTCTGAAGTATAGATAAGATCCTTTATCTTAAACCCCTTCTTTTATAGTTGAGGAAGTTCATCTGTTTCATAGACTGGTTCACAAAAATGATGTACACTGTAATGGCTCATTATTTCCACACTTCAGACTTAGAAGCAATGACAAAGACCAGTATAGATGCATAACCATACCCATTATGATTTTCCTTTTTCCTTTCCTTTTTCCCCTATTGATGATCTTATCTTATCTCAGCATTCTCCAGTATCTTATCAGATATTGCATGATTGCAAGATTGATCTTATCTGAAGGGACTTAGAAGTTTTCTCCTTGCTCAGACTCTTTCTCTCTTTCTCCTTTGCACTTGCTGACATATGGCAAGACCAGATCTAAGATACAGATCTCATCAAACCATATTGGTCAAGCACTGCCCAATTATGTTCTCACATTCACCTCCATCTTTCTTCTCTTCTATGCCTCATGTACAACATACTTTATTAATTCCCACTTCTATTCTTACTATCTCAGCTATGCTTTCTGATTGAACATTCTGATGTACTTATTGCTTCTCACGCACAGCCTAGATAAGGAGTGTCTTGATTAGGGTAGTTACACAGCCATGTACAGCTGAAACAGAAAAGAACAACAAGAGAAGGAAGAGTACTGAGTAACTGCCTTAGAGTGCTGTCCTTTATACGTGGAAGCAACCAAGACAATCAAACTGAGGGACGTTCCCCAGTTTGTCGCTTGGTATATATATTCATAGGTATTGTTTGTACATGTTGTGTCATAACTACCATAAGCATATTTCTAGAGAATCATACCATATGAGCATAATCTGCCATTGGGCGATAAGTAAGGCATAAGGATGCAACATGCATCAAGGGTCTTCGGAACCAATAAGGCAGTGCCTTCTGTAATGGAAGAGAAGAGGGAGAGAGATGGAGATTAAATACTCATGTAAGTCTTTGCTTCTGATGTCGGTGCCAGTTGCACTGGATGGAGATGAATGGGCAGTGCCCCACATATAGGGAAAGTAGAAACAGGCTAATGGTGCCCAAGGGGGCAACACTTTGTCGTGAAAGGATTCGAGTCTCTTCTAGATCATGTGATCTTTCATCATCTTGTGATGTGTCATGAGGTTAGTCACGTGACCTGGCTTATATCAGTCAAAAGTGAGAGAAAACATCTAAGTCTCTGGGACTTTTATGGATTTGTAACAACAGCCATATTCTATGTATATATAAACCAAAGGAACTCAGCTGGTAACCCCAGTCTTGTTCCCTTGAAACTTTCGCCTAACCAGCAGATAAGCTGCCAGGTAGCTCACTCAGTCCATCCCCTCACTTGTTATATAAGGGAGAGCCTTCACATGGTGTACCCTAGTCCATACTCTTATCTCCCTTGCTCCACGTTGAAGGTCTGCACTCTCAGAAGATAGAAGAGTAGGTTCACTTCATACACCTTCCCAATTAACATCAATATCATATCTAAAGGTGTCACACAAATATACTGTGACTGTAACGGATAGACCTTCTATCCTTCTAGAGTTTGGGCTTTCTCTGAAGAATCGGGAAATAGCCTGTCAAAGGCGTTCTTCGTGGACCTTGTCAACCCTATTCGTATGAGGGCAAAGGGCTACTAGCACTGATGACAGGCACTGCTGTGCACCAATGGAGTGTTGACTGGATGGTAGGGGCCGTAGACCGTAAGATCCAAGTAAGCAAGACTGAGGGCTTTTACTACTAGCCCTCCTACTATATATACATCTTCTGATGAGGCAGTGTATGGCCTCATATAGTAAATACCGTATCGTACCATTGTGGCTATCCTTGGCCACGTCAGTGTCCTTCTGATAAGGGAACATGTGTTCTCCTCATGTACATCAAATGGAAGAGAAGGCCTTGCCTTCTATCTAACCTCATGGCAACCTCATGTGCCGCTTCTAAGTCCTAGGATCAATCTATGATCCAATCTTCTGTCATCTAAGATCCAACCATGATGGGATCTTCTTCAAGAGATCTCAGACCTCGCTTCTGATGGTGGAGATAGTGCGATCTCCCTTCTGTCCTTCGAGGATTCTTCTAAGTGTCGCTGATAAGATCAGGACTTGCTTTCGAGCGATAAGATGTCGCTGATTGCCGAGATAAGATAAGATAAGATTGTCGAAATCTAATCTTCCTCTTCGTGCGCTGTTGCGCGTAAGTAGTAACGATAGCGGTCGTTACAGATCTCATCTACCCATATTGGTCAGCATTGCCCATTATGTTCCCATGTTCATCTCCGTCTCTTCCATTCCTATGCCTCATATAACACATGCTCTTTTCATTACTGTTATCTTGGCTATGTCTTCTGATGGACTTTCTGATGTATGTACTTATCGCTTCTCATGCACAGCCTAGATAAGACTGTGCTCAATTAGGATAGACACAGCCATGTACTTTTGCATATATATAGCCAGGTAGCTTGACTGGTAAAACCCTAGTCTTGCTTACTTGGATCTCACACCTACAGCCATGCTCTACCAGTCAGACTCAGTCCTCCCTCCCTCCTGCTTAATAAGCACACTACACCTTTGAAAGGCTATCCTTGAAGTAGAAGAATGCCTCGTGTTTCACTTGGCAGTTCATCTCTTTGACCATTGCCTGTATCTGATTTCTGAGGCCTTTGAACTGTTCTTCATATGACATGATGAGGAAAAAGAGTTATATTTGGAAGGGGGGGGTGGCTATCTCTGCACTGATATGTGAGGAGTTTCTTTCAACTTCCTACTGACCCAAGGCCTTACTTCTTGGCCTTCTTCAACAGGTATGATGCACAGAGGGGGGAATGTGTTACGAACCCATAAAAGTCTTGATGACTTAGACGTTTCCTTTTCCTTTCCACTGATATAATCCAGATCACGTGACTAACAACGTGACTCATCACATGATGATGAAGGATCACATGATCCAGAAGCGAATGAACCTTTCACAACAAAGTGTCGCACCCTTGGGAACCATTATCCCATTTCCACCTTCCTTATACGTGAGGCACTGCCTCTTTAATCTCTGCTTGTGCAACCGGCACTGGCATCAGACGTAATGACTTACATGACTATTTAATGTCTGCTTCTTCTTCTTCCATTACAGAAGGCACTGCCTTTATTGGTTCTGAAGAACCCTTGATATGCACGGCATCCACATGTTTACTTATTGCCTAATGGTACATTATGCTCCTATGGTATGATTCCTAGAAATACGCTTATGGTAGTTATGCCACAACATATACATACAAACCTATGAGTATATATACGAGACGCCAAACAGAACAATGGTCCTCAGTTTGGTTGTGTTACGAACCCAATAAAGTCTTGATGACTTAGATGTTTCTTCTAGCTCTCGAACGATATAAGCCAGGTCACGTGACTAAGCACCACTAGCCCGTTTCTACTTTCCATATACATGGGGCACTGCCCTTTCATCTCCGCCCTGTGCAACTGGCACTGGCATCAGACGTAACGACATACACGAGTATTTAATCTCCGTTTGCTTCTCTTCCATTCCAGAAGGCACTGCCTTTAACAGGCTCTGAAGACCCTTGATGCACGATACATCCACATGTTATACTTATCGCCCAGTAGCGAATTATGCTCTTATGGTACAATTCCTTGATTTACGCTTATGGTAGTTATGCCACAACATGTACATACAAATCTATGAGTATATATACCAAGCATCAACTGGGACAACGGTCCTCAGTTTGATTGTCTTGGAGTTTTCCCTTAATCAGGACAGACTTGCAAGGCCGTTACTCAGTTTCCCCTTTTCTCGGTAGACTTTGACAGTCACCACCACTTGCCCTTTGCTCTGGTCCTTCAGTGGATAGGAGTTCATAAGGTTCTGTTCTGTTTTCATTTCACTACAATCAAACTACCCACTTCACCATCGACAACGGTCTTTGCTGAAGGTCTACTGTCTCTGTCATTGTTAAAGACAGCGCTTTGACAAACAGCCTGTGAAGTACTGCCACAAGTCTAGAAGAAGTCTAGACCCTGACATCTGAAGGAAAGTCCTTAAAGAAGTAAGGCACACTAGGAGTCCAGAAGAGGACAGAGTTGAAGAAGCAACCCGTATCCCTTTGCATGAGCCTAGCAGTAGCTCAGCCACTCCCCCAGAGAAAGGCTAGAGGTGGAAGACAGAAGATCTCCCTCAGCCTGACTAGGTCAACGGACCACCCTACCCCCTACCAGGAGACGTTCCTGAAGAAGCCACTTGAAGAAGGTCAAGAAGTAAGGCCTTGGGTCAGTAGGAGACTGAAAGAAGTCCCTCGCGTATCAGTGCAACGATAGCAACCCCCCCATAAAAAATCCTTTTCTGCTACCATGTCATATGAAGAACAGCTTGAGGAGCTCAGAAACCAGATGCAGGCTATGTACGCTCAAGTGTCCAGGCAGGCACAAGAGATGCAGTCTTTGACAGAGCAGAGGAATCAAGCCCTTGCCCTGGCATCTACACAAGGATGGGCAGGACCCCCTTCATCGGGAAGCAGAATAGAAGCCTTCAAGGACCCTGGCGAATATGATGGGTCAAAAGCAAAGTTTGACGAGTGGTGGATCAAGATGAGATCTTGGCTCCGCTCAAACCCCTTCTTCCTCGTAAAAGCCAAATATAGTGACGGCATGGATAAGCTAGATCCGATTACGGGAGAACAAGAATACAACATAAAGCTCATAGAAGGAATGAGAGCGGTCCTCTCCCGACTAAAAGGACAGAAGGGAGGACCATGGGCACAATTGGAGTTAGAAAAACTCCTCCAAGGACGGACGTCGTTCAAAAGATGGGACGACTTCGAAATAGAGTTCGAAGGTTTGATGAAGCCAATGCTTCACCGTGACTGGGCCATGGTGAACATTACCAAGCTCCGTCAAGAGAAGGATGACATCGACACCTTCCTGGCGAAATGGCAGGCTGCCAATAATCACGCCAACCTGTCAGACGAACATGGAGTGGTGCTCCTCAAACAGGCGGTAAATGACGACATCTGCCAAGAACTCTTTAGAACCGACACACGCTCCCTCTACATTTCCACCACCCTTACGCAGATAAGAAAGATCGGGAAGGCATTTGAAGCGTACAAGATGTACACTGGCCAGAACATGGGAAAAACATTTCCCCACCCCTATCAGCAATGAAATGCTGCCGCAACCTCTTTCTCCGGCGTGCCCAAAGGGGCATGCTTCAACTGCAGACAGACGGGACATCTCCTTAAAGAGTGTCCAAAACCCAAAATCTCTTGCCCCGAATGCAAATGGCTTGGAGGCAAATATAAGAAGGAATGCCGGAAAGGCAATCGCAATGCCAGGAGTGCAAAGACGTCAAAAGCTCCTGAAAGGATGGCATCAAAAGAAGAAGGTGCAACTCAATGGGAGGTGGCCAATGAAACTCTGCAAGTATCGGACCCCTGGAATGAAATCAAGGGAAAGATGTTCGATCAGATGCAGGAATACTTCGTACGAAGGGCCTTCCAGCAAAAGGGAAAAGGAAGGGTGAACTGAAACCGGAAAAACAGTTCACCAATAATAAGTATTCATTCTTGGATGTAGCAGATACAGATGATGCATGGTCAGAGGCGACTCTAGATGAGTGTGGTGTGGACCAGAAACACATGCTTGATTCCTCTATTACCCCATCCAAGAGTGAAGTAACACCTTTTCCGGAAGAACTATTCACCCGATCAGCGTGGACCAACAACGAAATCTCCCTTAAAATACACATCTCACCTGATCAACGAAACTGTGACTGGCACACGGTAGAAGCACTCCTCAATAGTGGCACTAACGTCACATTCATTGATAAGACATGGGCAGAGAAGCACCACATACCCATGAGACAGCTTCGGCACCCCATCTTTGTAATTAACGTCGACGGAACCCATAATTCTGCCAGGAAGATAACCCACACGGCATAGATCCAGATCGACTACAAAGGACATCGGGAACAGATTGAAGCAGAAGTAACGGATATCGCCACGTTCCCTCTGGTCATAGGGTACAACTGGCTAAAGAAGCACAACCCAGAAATCAACTGGAGATCTGGGGAGTTAAAATTTACGCACTGCCCTCATTTCTGTCAAATGCTCTAAGATCGAAGCGAATTCTTGGCAATATGCGACAAAGAGGAACAAGACGTTGCCTGGACAGCGTATCACATAAGGGCAGCTGTGGAAAAGCCAAAAGAAGAAAGAAAACATCCTACAGATCTAGTGCTGGCCCGCTTCCACAAATGGCTGAAGATATTCGAGGAGAAAGACTCCAAGAGAATGCCCATCAGGAAGACATGGGACCACGCCATTGATCTAAAAGACACCTTTACCCCAAAGAAAGGGAAGCTGATCCCTTTGGGACCAAAAGAACAAGAAGAAGTATCGGCATTCATAGACGAACAGCTAAGAAAAGGGTATATTCGCCCTTCTAAATCCCCCCAAACCTCGCCGGTCTTCTTTGTCCCAAAGAAGGATGGATGAAAACGAATGGTACAGGATTACCGATACCTAAATGAACATACGGTTCGGAATAACTACCCACTGCCCCTCATTTCTCAGCTGGTAGATAAGCTCAAAGGAGTGAAGAAGTTTGCGAAGATCAACCTCAGGTGGGGTTACAATAACATTCACATCAAGGAAGGAGATGAGTGGAAGGCTGCATTCGTTTGTTTCAGAGGAGCCTTCGAACCTCTAGTCATGTACTTTGGGCTGTGCAACTCGCCTTCCACCTTCCAAGCCATGATGAACGAGATCTTCGCAGATCTAGAAGATGTTGTGGTGGTCTACATTGATGACCTCCTCATATTCACGAAAACGGACTCCCAGGAGGAGCATGATCGCATCATGAAAGAAGTTCTAAAAAGGTTAGAAGAGAATGATCTCTTCGCCAAACCAGAAAAATGCACATTCTCTGTGGACGAGGTAGAGTTCCTCGGAATGATGGTGGGAAAAGATGGAATCAAGATGGATAACGAGAAGGTGGACGCAATACGAGTGTGGCCAAAGCCCAGGAATCTTCATGACGTATGGAGCTTCGTAGGGCTAGCCAACTTCTACCATTGGTTCATCAAAGATTATCCATCCATCGCGAAACCATTGACCCAACTG
>JBBPTS010000198.1:0-25322 GCA_038094235.1 Fistulinella staudtii | reverse complement strand
CTTGGAACTTTTGCCTAACAAGCAGATAAGCTGCCAGGTAGCTCACTTGGTCCCAGTATAGTCTCTGGATATCAAAGGACGCTTTCCCTTTGACGCTGCGCGTCCTCTATATAAGGGAGAACCTTCGCATGGTGTACCCCAGTCCACGTCTCCCTTGTTCCACGTTAAGGATCCATGCTCCTCAGAAGTTATAGGAGTTAGGTTCGCTTCAAATGGTACAGGACTACTGTTATCTAAACAAGCATATGGTTCAAAACAACTACCTGTTACTCCTCATTTCTCAGCTGGTAGATAAACTAAAAGAAGCAAAGAAGTTCATGAAGATTGACCTCAGATGGGGGTACAATAATGTTTGCATCAAGGAAGGTGATGAATGGAAGGCTGCTTTCATTTGTTTCAGAGGAGCCTATGAACCACTAGTCATGTATTTCAGCCTCTGCAACTAGGAGAACACATGTTCTCTTATCAGAAGAACACTGACGTGGCCATAGGATAGCCACAATGGTACAATAGAAGTATTTACTTATATAGGTGGACATAGCCACCTCAGAAGATGTATATAAGTAGCAGGCCTAGCAGTAGAAGCCCTCTAGTCTTGCTTAATTGGATCTTATGGTCTATGGCCTCTATTGTCCAGTCAGACTCCTGGCAGTAGCTAAGTGGAGTTGCTTACTCAACCACTCCCTCTTCATCAGTGTACTGAAACAAAAAAGCCGTTAATAGACTTTATGGAAGAGAAACTGAGTAAAGGGCTCAGGGGCTTTTAGAGTCTGTACCACTAAGTCACTTTGACTGAGGAGTCGTCCTCAGTAAAGTTCCTTGGTTTATATATTCATAGGTTTGTATGTACATATTGTGGCATAACTTCCATAAACGTATTTTTAAGGAATCGTACCATAAGAGCATAATTCACTATTGGGCGATAAGTATAACATGAGGATGCGTCATGTATCAAGGGTCTTCGGATCCTGTAAAGGCAGTGCCTTCTAAAATGGAAGAGAAATAAATGGAGATTAAATACTCGTGTAGGTCGTAACTTCTGATGTTGGTGCCAGTTGCACAGGACGGAGATTAAAGGGCAGTACCCCACGTATAAGGAAGGAGAGAAAACGGGCTAATGGTGCCCAAGGGTGTGACACTTGTTGCAAAGGATTCGTTCTCGTCTAGATCATGTGATCTTCATCATCAGGTGATGTGTCACGAGGTTAGTCACGTGACCTGGCTTATATCGGCAAAGAGCGAGAGAAAACATCTAAGTCATTGAGACTTTTATTGAGTTTGTAACAGGCGAAAGTTCCAAGTGAACAAGACTGGGGTTACCAGTCGAGTTCCTTGAGTTTATATATGCATAGGATGTGGCTGTACATGGCTGTGTAACTACTCTAATCAAGGCACTGCTTATCTGGGCTGTGTATGAGAAGTGATAAGTACATCAGAATATTCTTATTAGAAAGCATAGCTGAGATAAGAGAAAGCAGAGATTAATAAAGCATATGTGATATGAAACATAGAATGGAAGAAACGGAGATTAACGTGAGAACATATTTGGGCAGTGCTGACCAATGTGGATAGATGAGATCTGTATCTTAGATTGGATCTGCTGCATGTCAGCAAGTGCAAAGGAAAGAGTCTGTGAAAGAGGAGAAACTTCTAAGTCCCTTCAGATAAGATCAATCCCACAATCATGCAATATCTGATAAGATACTGGAGAATGCTGAGATAAGAAAAGATCATCAATAGGGGTGAAAGGGAAATCATAATAGATGCGGTGTTGCATCTATTCCCGTCTTCACCATTGCTTCTAAGTCTGAAGTGTGGAAGTAATGAGCCATTCCAGGTGCCAGTTGCACAGGATGGAGATGAAAGGGCAGTGCCCTCCATATAAGGAAGGAGAGGAGTAGGCTAGTGGTGCCCAAGGATGTGACACTTGTCACAAGATTTGGTGTTCTCTTCTAGGTCATGTGACCTTGTATCGTCATATGATGAGTGATGTTGTTAGTCACATGACTTGGCTTATGTCATTCAAAAGTGAGAAAACTTCTAAGTTCAGATATTGAACTTTTGGGTTCATAATATATAAGGCTATGTCTTCTGATAGAACATTCTGATATACTTATTGCTTCTCATGCACTGCCCAGATAAGGCCATGCTTGTTTAGGATAGTTACACAAACATGTACATACTTCCCTATGGTTATATAAACCCAGAGAACTCAACTGGCTAAACCCTAGTCTTGTTTACTTGGATCTCACATGGAATACTGGGTGCTCTACTAGTCAGACTCAGTTCCCCCATCATCTCTTGCTGAATAAGCAACACTATGCCTTTGAAAGACTATCCTTGAAGTAGAAGAAGTCTTTCTGTTTCAAGAACAACAAAAAGGGAGAAGACTGAGTAACTGACTCAAGGAGTTGTCTTTTGTATGAGGAAACAACCAAGTCAATCAAACTGAGGGACATTCCCCAGTTTGTTGCCTGGCTTATATATTCATAGGTATGTTTGTACATGTAGTGTCTGACTACTATAAATGTATTTTACAAAGTTGTACTATAGAAGCATACTGGTAGTGATGTCAGAGATAAGAGATAAGGTATAAGGCATATATATGTATTAGAAGCTTTGGAGCCAATAAAAGCAGTGCCTTCTGTAATGGAAGAGAAGTAGATGGTAATTAAAGGAATGTGTAAAGAGTACTTCTGATGTCAGTGCCAGTTGTACAGGATAGAGGTTAAGAGGCAGTGTCTCATGTATAAGGATAGTGGAAATGAGCTAGTGGTGCTCAGGGATGTGACACTTGTTGCAAGAGGTTTTGGATTTGTCTAGATTGAAATGGAACAACCAACTTGCTTAGTTGTACATGTTGAATGTCTGCCTTTATATCCTAAAGAGAAGGGGAGAGCATAATGGAGTGGAGAGAGAGGACAGATGCTTCAATGAGGAAGGTGTTCTTGCTTTCAAGGGTGAAGGACTTTGTCAAATCAAAGTTGATGTTCTTATTGAACTGGACAAGAGTGGTGTTATGAATCCAAAAAGTCTATGTTAGGACTTAGAAGAACTTTCACTTTCTGATCATATAAGCCAGGTCACGTGACCAACCCCATGACACATCACATGATGAAAGATCACCTGATCTAGAAGAGACTGAATCCTCTGCAACAAGTGTCACACCCTTGGGTACCATTAGCTCATTCTCTCCTTCCTTATACATGGGGCACTGCCCTCTTCATTTCCGTCAAGTACAATTGGCACTGACATCAGAAGTCATGACACACATGAGTATCTAATCTCTGCCTTGCTTCTCTTCCATTATAGAAGGCACTGCCTTATTAGTTCTGAAGACCCTTGATGCACACACATCACACACATATTACTTATCGTCCAATGGCACATTATACTCACATGGTATGATTCTTAGAAATACATTTATAGAAGTATACACACACATGTACAAACAAACCCTATGAATATATATACCAGACACCAAATGAGGCAATGGTCCTCAGTTTGGTTATCTTGAAGTTTTCCCTTAATCAGGACAGACTTACAAGGCCACTACTCAGTTTTCTCCTTCTCCCTGTTCTGTTTTTGTTTCACTACAACCAAACTACCTACTTCACCATCGACAAGAATGTCCTCGCTGAAGGCCACCAAGTAAACACTTAGCAAAATAGGACTGTTAAAGAAGTAATGTCCTCAGAAGCACCATACCTCACATACGCTAACAGGACTAGTGCCCTCATCACACTTTTCCATCTCCTCCACCCCCCCCTTAGATATCTTTGCCTCAGAAGAACTGCGCCTCGACCTGGAGGTAGAAGAAACCTATGCCAGGTTCAAACAAGAGGCCGACCTCTTCATCCAAACCATCAACAACCTCATCAAACAAGCACAACAAAGACAGCACCAAAACCTTCCTGCCCCCAACTTCTACAAGGAGTTGCAAGGACCAATCCTCCTCCTGAAGATGGAGTATCTGGTCAACTTAGCAGAAGGAAAGGGCTTGGAACTTCATGGTATAGCAGAGGCACTAGATACATTCAGTGGAGACAGAACAGCCTACATAAGAGAGCTGAGAGAAGGGTGCCAGCTGCCAAAACCCTTAGGAGAGAAGAGAGATGTATTGAAGATCAGTATCCAGACTAAGGAAGGCCTGAAAAAGAAGCAGGCAAGAAGAAGCTACCCCTATACATACCTCCAAAGCGAGAGCAGATTCTCACTCCCCTCTACGAGCTTCCTATCTCTTAAAGAAGGCAAAGAAGTAAAGCCTTGGGTCAGTTGGAGATTATATGATAAATCCTGTGCATAGATAAGCTAAGATCTAGCCACCCAATAAAAACCCCCCTCTTCCCCCACCATCTTTTATAAAGAACAACTCAAAGAGCTTAGAACCCAAATTCAGACCATGATTACAGAAATGAATCACCAAGTGAATGCCATAAGGACCCTCACAGAGCAAAGGGACCAAGCTTTACAGGTGGCAAGCATATAAGGATGGAATGGTAGATCAACTGGAGGAAGTAGGATTGAAGCATTTAAGGACCCAGGAGAATACAATGGGTCAAAAGCAAAGTTTGATGAATGGTGGATCAAAATGCGATCCTGGCTCAGATCAAACCCTTTCTTCCTAACAAAGGCAAGATATAACAATGGAACAGATAGGTTAAATCCGATCATCAGAGAACAGGAATATGACATAAAACTCATAGAAGGAATGAGAGCAGTGTTTTCTCACCTAAAGAGCCAAAAGAGAGGACCCTGGGCACAATTGGAGTTGGAAAAACTCCTCTAAGGGCAGAAAATATTCAAAAATTGGGATGAGTTCGAAACAGAGTTTGAAGGACTGATGAAGCCAATGCTCCACTGTGACTGGGCTATGGTGAACATCACCAAACTCCAACAAGGGCGGGATGACATTGACACATTCCTCATCAAATGGCAAGCTGTCAACAACCGAGCAAACTTGTCCAATGAACATGGGGTCCTACTCCTTAAACAAATGGTGAATGATGACATTCACCAAGAACTCTTTCGAATGGACACCTGCTCTCTATATATATCCACAACCCTTACTCAGATAAGGAAAATTGGGAAAGCATTCGAGGCCTACAAGATGTACACAGGCCAAAACATAAGGAATACCCCCTCCTCCTCCTCCTATCCACTCAGAGCTGCCGTGACCACAACCTCCTCCTCATCCTTGCCAAAGGGCACATGTTTCAATTGTAGTCAAATAGGACATCTCCTAAAAGAATGTCCAAAACCCAAAATCTCTTGCCCTGAATGCAAATGGCTCAGAGGCAAACACAAGAAGGAATGCCAGAAAGACAACAGATCCACCAGGGGTGCAAAGATGACACAAGCCCCTGAAAGAAGTGCTCCAAGAATAGAAGGAGCAACAATGTGAGAGGTAGCTGACGAAAACCTGCAGGTATCAGACCTCTGGAATGAAATCAAAGGAAAAATGTTCAATCAAATATAGAAGTATTTCATGAGAAGGGCCTTCCAACAGAAGGGGAAAGGGAAGGTGAACTGAAACTGGAAGACCAGTTCACCAACAATAAGTATGCTTCTTTGGAAAATATAGACATTAGTGAAGCCAATGTAATAGACTCACAGTCAGAGGCGTCTCTTGATGAGCACGGTGTAGACCAGAAATGCATGCTTGATTCCTCTAAGAAGTTAAAAGAAGAAATGACACTCTTTCTGGAAGAACTTTTTACCTGATCAGCTAGGACAAAAGACAAGATATCCCTCAAAATCCGTATATCCCCTGATCAGAAGAACTGTGACTGGCTTGTCCTGCCACATGCTTCAGGACAGAAGCGAATTCCTGATATTGTGCGAAAAAGAAGACCAAGATACCACCTGGACAGCATATCACGTAAGGGCAGCAATAGAAAAACTCAAAGAAGAAAAGAAACTACTCGCACAACTGGTGCCAGTATGTTTCCACAAATGGCTAAAGGTGTTTGAGGAGAAATACTCCAAAAGGATGCCGATAAGAAAACTCTGGGATCATGCCATAGATCTCAAAGAAACCTTCACCTCTAAGAAAGAGAAGTTAATCCCTTTGGGACCAAAAGAACAAGAAGAAGTCTTAGCATTTATAGACAAACAATTACAAAAGGGATATATCCATCCCTCTAAATCCTCCCAAACCTTGCTGATCTTCTTTGTCTCAAAAAAGGATAGAAGAAAAAGAATGGTACAGGATTACCACTATCTAAACAAACACACGGTTTACAATAACTACCCCTTGCCCCTCATTTCGCAACTGGTAGATAAGCTCAAAGGAGCTAAGAAGTTCACAAAGATTAACCTCAGATGGGGGTATAATAACATATGCATCAAAGAAGGAGACAAATGGAAAGCCACATTTGTCTGTTTCAGAGGAGCCTATGAACTGTTGTTCATGTACTTTGGCCTCTTGCAACTCCCTATCGACCTTTCAAGCCATGATGAATGAGATCTTCACTGATCTAGAAGACATAGTGGTCATATACATCGATGACCTCCTCATATTCACAAAAACAGACTCCCAAGAGGAGCACAACATCCTTGCTTTCCCAGATGACAAAATGGAGTATAGATTACAGATGGAAGCATCAGATTTTGCCACAGAGGCAATCCTGGAAATGAAAAAAGAAGATTGCTGGGACCCTGTTGCCTTCTTTTCCCATGCCCTTAATGACACCGAAAGGAATTACCCAGTGTTCAATAAAGAAATGCTTAGTGTTATCAGGGCACTGGAAAAGTGGAGACACTACTTGGAAGGGGCACACTTCCAGTTTGAGATCTGGAATGACCATGCAAACCTCCAGTGGTTCATGCAAAAACAAGATCTGAACAGATGACAAGCTCGATGGAGCCAGTATTTATCATGCTTCAATTACATCTGGATCCACAAACCAGGCACAGCAATGGCCACAGCAGATGCGCGTTCTAGAAGAAACGATCATGCAGAAGGAGTTGAGAATGACAACAAAGGCATCCAACTTATAACCCCAGATAAGATCTGTTTGACACATATTGAAGATGATGAGGACAGAATCTGAAATGAAAAGAACAACAGAACCTTATGAACTCCTATTCACTGAAGGACCAGAGCAAAGGGCAAGTGAGGGCGACTGTCTAAGTCCACCTAATGGAGAGGAGAACTGAGTAACTGACTTGTGGAGTTGTCTTTAATGTGGAAACAACCAAGTCAATCGAACTGAGGGACTTTCCCCAGTTCAATGCTTGGTTTATATATTCATAGAATCATATGTGTATATGTTTGTACATACTTCTAAATAGAGATATCCTAGAATCATACCATAAGAGCATAATGTGCCATTGGGTGATAAGTAAAACATGAGGATGCAGTGTGCATCAAGGGACTTTGGAACTAATAAGGCAGTGCCTTCTATAATGGAAGAGACTTGTAAGTGGAGATTAAATAGTCATGTTAGTCATGACTTCTGATGTCTCGGTGCTAGTTGCATAGGATGGAGATTAAAGGGCAGTGCCCCACGTATAAGGAAGGTAGAAACGGGCTAATGGTGCCCAAGGGTGTGATACTTGTCGTAAGAGATTCGGGTTCATCTAGATTATATGATCTTCATCATCATGTGATGCATCACAGGGTCAGTCATGTGACTTGGCTTATATTGTTTGAAACATCTAAGTCATCAAGACTTTATTGGATTTGTAACAGAGTCCTCAATCAGATCTAATCAGAAACTTTACAACTTCGGGAATCAGAAGTCAATGCAATAGAAAGCCAGGGAGCAGAGCTCTCAGATGATGGAGTTTTTAGGAAAGAAGGAAAAGTCTTCATACTGGAAAAGATCCGGATAATGGTAATGATCACCCACCATGATAAGCCAGTGGCTAGACATTCAGGAGTGGAAAAGATGATGTCCCTGATCCAAACCTATTATTATTGGCCAGGAATGACCAAAGACATAAAGGAATATGTGGCCCAGTGCCACACCTGCCAGAAAATGAAGACAGGAAACATAGCTCCAGCCAGTAAGCTATAACCACTGGAACTACTGAACATGCCATGGGAAGATATTTCTGCCAACTTCCTCACTGATTTACCCAACTCCCATGGCTATAACTCAGTCCTTGCTGTAATGGATCAATTTTCCAAAGAAGTGGAATTCATCCCCTGTCAGAAAACCATCATGGCGTTCAATATTGCCAAACTCTATTTAAAGCATGTTTGGACGAACCACAGAATACCCCGAAGCATTGTATCAGATTGTGGCCTACAATTTGAAGCGAACCTACTCTTCTGTCTTCTGAGAGTGCAGACCTTCGACGTAGAGCAAGGGAGAAAAGGAGGTGGACTCAAGTGTACTGGATTAGGGCTCTCTCTTAGATAGTGAGTGAGGAGAATGGACTGAGTGAGCTACCTGGCTGCTTATCCACTGTTAGGCAAAAGTTCCAAAGTGAACAAGACTGGGGTTACCAGTCAAGTTCCTTGGGTTTATATATGTATAAGATGTGCCTGTACATGGCTGTGTAACTACCCTAATCGAGGCACTGCTTATCTGGGCTGTGCGTGAGAAGCGATAAGTACATCAGAATGTTCTATCAGAAAGCATAGCCGAGATATCATTGTTACGAATCCAATAAAGTCTTGATGACTTAGACATCCTCCTTCTCTTTCCACTGATACAATCCAGGTCACATGACTAACAATGTGACTCATCACATGATGATGAAGGATCACAAGATCCAGAAGAGAACGAAACTCTCATGACAAAGTGTCACACCCTTGGGCACCATTAGCCTGTTCCCTCTTTCCTTATATGTGGGGCACTGCCCTTTAATCTCCATCCTGTGCAACTAGCACCGACATCAGAAGTAATGACACACACAAGTATTTAATTTCTGTTTTCTTCTCTTCCATTCCAGAAGGCACTGCCTTTAAAAGGTTCCGAAGACCCTTGATGCATGATGCATCTGTATGTTATACTTATTGCCCAATGGCACATTATGCTCTTATGGTACAATTCTTAGAATTATGCTTATGGTAGTTATGCCACAACATGTACATACAAAACTATGAATATATATACCAAGCACAAACTGGGACAATGGTCCTCAGTTTGGTTGTCTTGGAGTTTTCCCTTAATCAGGACAGACTTACAAGCCCACTACTCAGTTCCTCACTTCTTTCCTGTTCTGTTTTCGTTTCACTACAACCAAACTACCTACTTCACCATCGAGAAGAACCTCCTCGCTGAAGGTCACCTGAAGACACTGCAACTATAGGACAACTAAAGAATGCCCTCCTCACACTTCTCAATTTCCTCCACCCCCTCCACAGATCTCTTCACCGATGAACCGGCACCTATCGACCCTGAGGTACTAGCCTCCCATCAGAAGTTCGACAGAGAGGCAGGCCTCTTTATCCAAAGCATCACTGACCTCGTCAAGCAAGCGCAGAGAAGACAGCGCTTCAACCGACCCGCCCCCAGCTTCTATGAGGATCCAGGGACCCTACCTCCTGCTCGAAATTGAGTACCTGGTAGAACAAGCGGAGAAAGTAGTATTGGATCTTCATGGTACTGCGGAGATACTTGATACGTACAGTGGGGATCATACCACCTTTCTGAATGGGTTGAAAGAAGGGAGATTAGTAGGACCCTTAGGAGAGAAAAGAGGAGTATCCAAGATGGGAGTCCAGACGGAAGAAGGCCTGAAAAAGAAGTGGGTAAAAAGAACCTACCCTTACACATCCAAAGCGAGGTCAGACCCTCGCTCCCCACTCCACACCTCCTACCTTTTGAAGAAGGCCAAGAAGTAAGGCCTTGGGTCAGTAGGAAGTTAGAAAGAACTCCTTGTGTATCTGTGCAGAGATAGCCACCCCCCCATTTCATATTCTTTTCCCTGATGTCATTTGAAGAACAACTCGACTTGCTCAGAGGCCAACTCCAGGCCATGATCACCAAAATGAACCACCAGGCTCAGGCCATAAGGACTCTAACAGAGCAAGGGGACAATGCCCTTGCCGCCGCAAGCACCCAAAACTGGATGGGGTCATCTACGGGAGGAAGTAGAATAGAAGCATTCAAAGACCTAGGAGAATATGACAGGTCAAAAGCAAAGTTTGATGAGTAGCGATGGGACGGACAAGTTAAATCCAATCACCAGCAAACGAGAATACAACATCAAACTTGTCAAAGGAATGAGAGCAGTGTTGTCACGCCTAAAGGGGCAAAAAGGAGGACCCTGGGCACAATCGGAGTTGGAAAAACTCCTACAAAGAAGGACAACATTCAAGTACTGGGAAGAATTTGAGACGGAGTTCGAGGGCCTAATGAAGCCAATGTTGCATCGCAACTGGGCAATGGTGAACATCACCAAATTAAAACAAGGAAGGGATGACATCGACACCTTCCTCGCCAAGTGGCAAGTGGCCAACAATAGGGCCAATTTAAGCGATGAACATGGCGTCCTCCTTCTTGAACAAGCCATGTCTGACGAAATCAGACAAGAACTCTTCCGAACAGACCAATGGAGTCTCTTCATTTCCACCACCTTGACTAATATATAAAAAATTGGCAAGGCCTGTGAAGCATACCGAATGTATACAGGGCAAAATATACGAAATGCCCAACCACCCCCAATGGCCCAACTGCAAACAGATGGGACATCTTCTAAAAGACTGTCTAAAACCAAAAATCTCTTGCCCCAAATGCAAATGGCTTGTGTAACCAACGTCCTTCCTCAACTATCAAAGGAGGAGATAAGATAGAGATCTTATCTTTAACTTCAGAGGGTGCGATAAGGATCGCCTTCAAAGGTCTCTTCATACTTCAGAACCTTGTCAACCCTATCTTCCATAAGGGCAAAGGGCAAGTGGCGGTGACAGGATATGTCCACCAATGAAGAGGGGAGTGGTTGAGTAAGCAACTCCACTTAGCTACTGCCAGGGGTCCTGGTGGTAGAGCACACTGGTTAGGTGTGAGATCCACAAGTTAACAAGACTGAGGGGCATCTACCGCTAGCCCCTGCTACTTATATACATCTTCTGATGAGGCAGTGTAAGGCCTCATATGGTAAATACTATATCGTACGACTGTGGCTATCCTGAGGCCACGTCAGTGTCCTTCTGATAAGGGAACATGTGTTACCCTCATGTCCATCAAATGGAAGAGAAGGCTCTACCTTCTATCTATCCTCATGGCAACCTCATGTGCCGCTTCTAAGTCCTAGGATCATTCTATGATCCGGGTTTCTTCATCTAAGATCCAACCACGATGGGATCTTCTTCTAGAGATCTCAGATCTCACTTCTGGTGGTGGAGATAATGCGATCTCCCTTCTATCCTTCAAGGATTCTTCTAAGTGTCGCTGATAAGATCAGGACTTGCAATCGAGCGATAAGATGTCGGTGATTGCCGAGATAAGATAAGATTGTCGAAATCTAATCTTCTTCAGAGTGCGCTGTTGTACGGAAGTGATAACGATAGCAATCGTTACAGCTTGGAGGCAAGCACAAGAAGGAATGCCGGAAAGACAACCAAAACACCAGGGGTGCAAAGACGTCACAAGCCCCTGAAAGAAGAAGCACTCCACAAATGGAAGGAGCAACAACGTAGGAAGTAGCGGATGAAAACCCGCAGGTGTTGGACCCCTGGAATGAGATAAAGGGGAAAACCTTCGACTAAATGCAAGAGTATTTCATACGTAGGGCTTTCCAACAGAAGGGGAAAGGGAAGGCGAACTGAAACCGGAAAAACAGTTCACCAAAAATAGGTATTCTTTCTTGGATGTAATGGACACAGACAATACACAGTCAGAGGCATCTCTAGATGAGTGCAGTGCAGACTACACACGCACGCTTGATTCCTCTATTACCCCATCCAAGAACGAAACAACACCCTTTCCGGAAGAACTCTTTACCCGGTCAGTATGAACCAACAATGAAATAACCCTTAAAATACACATCTTGCCTGACCAAAAGAATTGTGACTGGAACACGATAGAAGCACTTCTTGACAGTGGTGCCAACATCACCTTCATCGACAAAACATGGGCAGAAAAACACCACATCCCCATGTGACAACTTTGACACCCCATTTCTATAATCAATGTTAATGGAACTCAGAATTCTGCCAGGAAGATTACCCACAGAGCACAGATGCAGATCAACTATAAGGGAAATTGGGAGAGGATCAAAGCAGAAGTAACAGATATCGCCACTTTCCCTCTGGTCATAGGGTACAACTGGCTAAAAAAGCATAACCCAGAGATCAACTGGAGATCCGGATAGTTAAAATTCACCCGCTGCCCTTGCTCCTGTCACATGCTCCAAGATCAAAGTGAATTCTTAGTCACATGTGATAAAGAAGAGCAGGATAATGCCTAGACAGCATACCACATTTGAGCTGCAATAGAAAAGCTGAAAGAAGAATGGAAGTCACCTGCACAACTGGTGCCGGGCTGCTTCCACAAATGGTTAAAGGTGTTTGAGGAAAAAGATTCCGAAAGAATGCCAATAAGAAAACCTTAGGATCACGCTATCAATCTCAAAGACACCTTTACCCCAAAAAAGGGAAAACTGATCCCTTTGGGACCAAAGGAGCAAGAAGAAGTCTCGGCCTTTATTGACAAACAATTATGAAAGGGATATATTCGTCCCTCCAAATCCCCCCAAACATTGCTGGTCTTCTTCGTCCCAAAGAAGGATGGAAGAAAAAGAATGGTACAGGATTACCGATACCTAAATGAACACACAGTTCAAAATAACTACCCCCTGCCCCTTATCTCACAGCTGGTAGACAAGCTCAAAGGAGCAAAGAAATTCACAAAGATCAACCTCAGATGGGGTTACAATAACATTCGCATCAAGGAAGGAGATGAATGGAAGGCTGCCTTCATTTGCTTTAGAGGAGCCTTCAAACCTCTAGTCATGTACTTCGGATTATGCAACTCCCCTTCCACCTTCCAGATGATGATGAACGAGATCTTTGCTGATCTAGAAGACATCGTGGTGGTCTACATCAATGACCTCCTCATATTCACAAAAACAGACTCCCAGGAGGAACACAACCGGATTGTGAAAGAAGTCCTAAAAAGGTTAGAAGAGAATGATCTCTTTGCTAAACCAGAGAAATGCACGTTCTCTGTGGAAGAAGTGGAATTCCTCGAAATAACGGTGGGAAAAGATAGGATTAAAATGGATGACGAAAAGGTGGAAGCAATACAAGCATGGCCAAAACCAAGGAACCTCCATGATGTATGGAGCTTCCTGGGGCTAGCCAACTTCTACCACTGATTCATCAAAGACTATGCATCCATTGCAAAACCCCTAACCCATCTCACCAAAAAAGACTTGCCCTTCCAATGGCAGTCAGAAGAACAAGAAGCTTTTGATAAGCTCAAAGAAGTGTTTTCCACGGTACCTATCTTGACTTTCCCAGATGACAAAACTGAGTATAGACTACAGATGGACACATCGGATTTTGCCACAGGGGCAATCCTGGAACCAAAAAAAGAAGATCGCTGACACCTGGTCGCATTCTTCTCTCACACCCTGAATGACACCGAAAGGAACTGCCCAGTGTTTGATAAAGAAATGCTCAGTGTGATCAGGGCACTTGAAAAATGGTGACACTATCTAGAAGGGGCATGCTTCCAATTTGAGATCTGGAATGACCATGCAAATCTCCAATGGTTCATGCAAAAACAAGATCTCAACAGAAGACAGACTTGATGGAGTCAATATTTATCACACTTCAACTATGTCTGGGGACACAAACCTGGAATGGCAATGGCCACAGCAGATGTGCTTTCTAGAAGAAGCGACCATGCAGAAGGAGTTGAGAACGATAACAAAGGCGTCCAACTCATGGCCCTGGATAAGATCTGTTTGACATGCATCGAAGATGATGGGGACAGAATGCTTGACCAGATCTGATCAGAAACCCTACAACTTTGGGAATCAGAGGTCAACAACCTAGAAAACCAGGGGGCCAAGCTCTCAGATGATGGAGTCTTCAGGAAAGAAGACAAAGTCTTCACACCGGAAAAAGTCTGAATGACAGTAATAACCGCTCACACGATACGCCAGTGGCAGGACATCCAGGAGTAGAAAAGACAATGAGCCTGATCCAGATCCATTACTATTGGTCAGGAATGACCAAAGATGTAAAAGATTATGTAGCCTGGTGCCACACCTGTCAGAAAATGAAAACAGGAAACACGGCTCCAGCTGGCAAGCTACAGCCACTGGAACTACCAAACATGCCATGTGAAGCGAACCTTCGATGTGGAGCAAGGGAGATAAAGAGGTGCACTGGGGTGCACTGGGCTAGGGCTCTCCCTTAGGTAGCAAATGAGGGGATGGGACTGAGTGAGCTGCTTGGCTGCTTATCCACTGTTTAGGTGAAAGTCCAAGTAAACAAGATTGGGGTTACCAGCCGAGTTCCTTGGGTTTATATATGCATAGAGTGAGGATATACATGGCTGTGTAAATACCCTAATTGAGGCACTGCTTATCTGGGCTGTGCGTGAGAAGTGATAAGTACATCAGAGTGTTCTATCAGAAAGCATAGCCGAGATAACAGAGAGCGGAGATTAATAAGGCATGTGTATCATGAGTCATAGAATGGAAGAGATGGAAATAAACGTGAGAACATAGAGTGCAGTGCTGACCGATATGGTTAGATGAGATCTGTATCTTAGATGAGATCTGCCACGTGTCAGCGAGTGTGAAGAGAAAGGGAAAGAGTCCAAGAGAAACGAGAAAGTCTTCTAAGTCCCTTCAGATAAGATCATCCCACAATCGTGCGGTATCTGATAAGATTCCAGAGATTGCCGAGATAAGATAAGATCATCAATAGGGGTTGAAGATAAAGGAAATCATAATGGGCGAGGTGTTGCATCTATACCGGTCTTCACCATTGCTTCTAAGTCTGAAGCATGGAAATAGTGAGCTGTTACACCATGGGAAGATATCTCCGCCAATTTCCTCACAGACCTACCCATCTCCTGAAACGAAAACAGAACAGAAAGAAGTGAGGAACTGAGTAGCAGGTTTGTAAGTCTGTCCTGATTAAGGAAAAACTCTAAGATAACCAAATTGAGGACTGTTGTCCTAGTTTGTGCTTGGTATATATATTCATAGTTTTGTATGTACATGTTGTGGCATAACTACCATAAGCGTAATTCTAAGAATTGTACCATAAGAGCATAATGTGCCATTAGGTGATAAGTATAACATGTGGATGCGTCATGCATCAAGGGTCTTTGGAACCTTTTAAAGGCAGTGCCTTCTGGAATGGAAGAGAAGAAAACAGAAATTAAATACTTGTGTGTGTCATTACTTCTGATGTCGGTGCTAGTTGCACAGGATGGAGATTGTAACCAACATTGTCCTTAACTATCAAAGGAGGAGATAAGATAGGGATCTTATCTGTATCTTCAGAAGGTGTGATAAGGATTGCCTTCAGAGTTGCTCTTCGTACTTCAGAACCTTGTCAACTCTATCTTCTGTAAGGGCAAAGGGCAAGTGGTGGTGACAGGACTTGTACACCGATGAAGAGGGAATTGGTTGAGTAAGCAACTCCACTTAGCTACTGCCAGGAGTCCTGGTGATAGAGCACACTGGTTAGGTGTGAGATTCACAAGTTAACGAGACTGAGGGGCATCTATTGCTAGCCCCTGCTATTTTATATACATCTTCTGATGAGGCAGTGTAAGGCCTCATATGGTAAATACAGTATCGTACCATTGTGGCTATCCAGTGGCCACATCAGTGTCCTTCTGATAAGAGAACATGTATTCTCTTCATGTCCATCAAATGAAAAAGAAGGCCTTGCCTTCTATCTAACCTCATGGCAACCTCATGTGCCACTTCTAAGTCCTAGGATCAATCTATGATCCGATCTTCTTCATCTAAAATCCAGCCACGATGGGATCTTCTCGTAGAGATCTCAGATCTCACTTCTGGTGGTGGAGATAGAGTGATCTCCCTTCTGGTGGTGGAGATAGAGTGATCTCCCTTCTATCCTTCTAGGATTCTTCTAAGTGTCGCTGATAAGATCAGGACTGTGCAATTTTGCGATAAGATGTCGGAGATTGCCGAGATAAGATAAGATAAGATTGTCGAAATCTAATCTTCCTCAGAGTGCACTGTTGCACATAAGTGATAACGATAGCGATCGTTACAGAGATTAAAGGGCAATTAAATACTCGTGTGTGTCATTACTTCTGATGTCAGTGCTAGTTGCACAGGACAGAGATTAAAGAGCAGTGCCCCATGTATAAGGAAAGAGGGAATGGGCTCATGGTGCCCAATTTGCGTGTGTCTACAATGAAATCAACTTCATATTCTTCATCTTGGTCCTTGGTCACTAGGACTGCCCCTGGGTTCTGTACAGGTTGGCTGTCAAGGCGTTCATTATATAGTTTAATCCATGATATGTTTACCATGGGGTGGATTTTAATGTGCAAAGGAAGGAGTAGTTTAACAGCATTCCAGCTGATGATTTGTGTGATTTGGAAGAGGCCTAGCCACTTCTTGGACATCTTTCGTGATTCCTGTGTCAAGCGGAGGTTATCCATGGCATGCAGCACCTGATCACCTAACTTGTACTCAGAGGTGTCAGATCAATGCTTGTTGGCTTGCTTTTTCATTGCCTCCTGGGCCTTTTCTATGTTAGTAGATGTTTCCACGAGGGTCTGCTTGATCTTCTGAGCTAATTCATCTGCCACTGGGGCTTTGGAGGTCCTGGGTTCTATTCCCATTCTGGGGGGATAAGTACAGGTGACCTCAAAAGGGGTTTTCTGAGAAGAAGCTTGCTTCTTCGAATTATAGGAGAATTGAGCGATGGGTAGCCATTTGCTCCAGTCATTCTGATGATCACAGATGAACAACTGAAGGTATTGCTGTAAGTCCTGTATGATGTGCTCCGTCTGTCTGTCCATTTGTGGATGAGATGCCATTGATAGGCGGGGTTTTATTCCTAGATGTGTGCACAGATCTTTCATGACTTGTGCAGCAAATTGCGGGCCACGGTCTGACACAATGCTTCGGGGAAGTCCGTGGTTCATCCAAATGCGCTCTAGATAGAGCTTAGCTGTTTCAAACCCACTGATGGCTTTGTGACAGGGGATGAACTCCACTTCTTTGGAGAATCGATTCATGACGGCGAGTACTGAATCATAGCCTTGGAAGATGTTACGAATCCAATAAAGTCTTGATGACTTAGACATCCTTTCTCTTTCCACTGATACAATCCAGGTCATGTGACTAACAATGTGACTCATCACATGACAATGAAGGATCACAAGATCCAGAAGAGAATGAACCTCTCATGACAAAGTGTCGCACCCTTGGGCACCATTAGCCCATTCCCTCTTTCCTTATATGTGGGGCACTGCCCTTTAATCTCCATCCTGTGCAACTAGCACTGACATCAGAAGTAATGACACACACAAGTATTTAATTTCTGTTTTCTTCTCTTCCATTCCAGAAGGCACTGCCTTTAAAATGTTCCAAAGACCCTTGATGCATGACACATCCACATGTTATACTTATCACCTAATGGCACATTATGCTCTTATGGTACAATTCTTAGAATTACGCTTATGGTAGTTATGCCACAACATGTACATATAAAACTATGAATATATATACCAAGTACAAACTGGGACAACGGTCCTCAGTTTGGTTGTCTTGGAGTTTTCCCTTAATCAGGACAGACTTACAAGCCCGCTACTCAGTTCTTCACTTCTTTCCTGTTCTGTTTTCATTTCAATCATAAAGTGGAGATTAATAAGGCATATGTAACATGAGGCATAGAATGGAGAAGTGGAAATAAACATAAGAACATAGAGGGCAGTGCTGACTGATATGGTTAGATGAGATCTGTATCTTAGATCAGATCTTTCATATATCAGCAAGTGTAAAGGAAAAGTCTGAGAAATGAGAAAAGTCTTCTAAGTCCCTTCAGATAAGATCATCCTGCAATCATGCGATATCTGATAAGATACCGGAGAATGCTGAGATAAGATAAGATCATCAATAGGGTTTAAGGATAAAGGGAAATCATAATGGGTGTGGTTGAGCATCTATGCCGGTCTTTGCTATTGCTTCTAAGTCTGAAGCGTGGAAATAGCGAGCCATTACAGGAACCATTATCCCATTCCTACTTTCTTAATATGTGAGGCACTGCCCTTTAATCTCCATCCAGTGCAATTGGCACTGACATCAGAAGTAACAACATACACAACGATTTAATCTCCTCTTCTTCTCTTCCATTACAGAAGGCACTGCCTTTACTGGCTCCGAAGACCCTTGATACACATTTTATCCTCATGTTCTACTTATCACCCAATGGCACATTATGCTCATATGGTATGATTCCAAGAATATTTGTATTTAGAAGTATGCACACACATGTACAAATAAAGACCTATGAATATATAAAGGGCCACTCAACTGAGAGTAACTCAGTTGAGTGGCTTGACAGTTGACTTGTATTGGTTGCTCCAAGCATCTGAACTTAGTCCCTTTACATTTCTTACTAAAGCCTCTGAGAGGCTTTTTCGTTTCACTCTACTCAAACTCCCCACCTCACCATCAACAATGGTCTTTGCTGAAGGTCACCACCTCTCTTGCCACTACCGAAGACAGTGCTTGGACAAGAAAGCCTGTCAAGTACTACTACAAGTTCAGAAGGAACTTAACCCCTTGAAGTTTAAAGAAAAGCCCTTGAAGAAGCAAGGCACATGAAGTCTAGAAGAGGACAGAGTTGAAGAAACACCCAGTATTCCTTTGCATAAGCTTAGCAGTAGCTCAGTCACTTCATCAGAGAAAGGTCTAGAGGTAGAAGATAGAAGATCTCCCTCAGCCTGACTAGATCAACAGATCATTCACTTCTCCCTGCCTGGTAGTAACTGTGGCACAGAACCAGAAGTTTATCTTTGGAGCAGTGCTTCCAATCCTCATACCTTCTGGAAAGGTATTCTTCACTCAAAGGGAATGCTCCTTCCCAGCCCAATTCATTTCTTTCACCACTCTCCAATACGTTCATCAGATAGAAGAAGCTATCAGGGAGGACCAGCAACAAGAAGAGGCTAGGAGGAAGAAAGAAGTAGAGGATAAGAAACTCACTGCACTCAAATTTCAGATTAAAGAAATTGCCAAAATCCTAGAAAGGAATAGAAGGGAAATTGAAAGCTTAGAAGAAGAAACCCAATACCTAAAAAGAGCGTACCCCCAATGGCATTCCTTCTTGAAGCATCCCTCTTCCTACTCACAGCAGCCGCAGAAGTTATAGGAATAATCCTTGCCCTCACTGCTAGCCAAGCAACCTCCTCCCCGTTAATGAAACCACAGGCTTTGAAAGCCACTGTAACCCTAGCAGGACTAGAGTACTCCCTGAAGTTCTCTTGGTACTTCCTAGATGAGGAAAGAATCAGAGAAGGGGATGGAGAAGAAGAAGCTGAAGAACTAGCAGAAGAATTCATTGAAGAAGAAGAAGATGAAGACACAGAAGCATGGAGAAGAGAAGCTGACCTCCAATGGAACACCATGATCAGCTGGAACTCTACTCCAGAAGAAGAAAATAGGGTAGATCACCTAGAAGACAACTGGGGCCCTATTCCATTACCAGGAGATGTTCCTGAAGAAGACTTTCTAACTCTGGACAGAAGAGATCCAGATCTATCAATAGAAGCACCACCACTGTATCAGGTTCATGTTCCTGATCACATGCTGAACATAGATGGTTTCATGTAATGCCGGAAAGGCAACCAAAACGCCAGTGGTGCAAAGACATCTAAAGCCCCTGAAAGAATCATGTCAAAAGAAGAAGGCGCAACCCAATGGGAGGTAGCTGATGAAACTCCACAGGTCTCAGATCCCTGGAATGGGATAAAGGGAAAAACATTCAACCAAATGCAGGAGTACTTCGTAAGAAGTGCCTTCCAGCAAAAGGGGAAAGGGAAGGTGAACTGAAACTGGAAATATAGTTCGCCCATAATAGGTATTCTTCTTTGGACATTATGGACACCTTCAATACTTGGTCGGAGGTGTCTCTTGATGAGCATGGTGTGGACCAGACACACACACTTGATTCCTTCATTAAACCCAAAGAAGAACTGACTCCCTTTCTGGAAGAACTTTATACCAGATCAGTGAGGACCAAAGACGAGATATTGCTAAAAATACGTATTTCCCCCGATCAGAAGAACTGTGACTGGAACACAGTAGAAGCTCTCCTCGACAGTGGTGCTAACATCACCTTCATTGACAAGTCATAGGCGGAAAAGTACTGCATCCCCATGAGAAAGCTTCGACACCCTATCTCCGTAATAAACATTGATGGAACACACAACTCTGCCAGAAAGATAACCCACACAGCACAGACACAGATCAACTATAAAGGACATTGGGAACGGTTAGAAGCAGAAGTAACCAATATTGCCACCTTCTCTCTGGTCATTGAAGCGAACCTAACAACTCTGACTTGCGAGTGCGAGGATCCTTAACGTGGAGCAAGGGAGAGTAAGAGGGGGACTGGGGTACACCGGGTTAGGGCTCTCCCTTAGATAGCGAGTGAGGGGTTGGACTGAGTGAGCTACTTGGCTGCTTATCCGCTTGTTAGGCGAAAGTTCCAAAGTGAACAAGACTGGGGTTACCAGCCGAGTTCCTCTGGGTTTATATATGCATAGTGTGAGGCTGTACATGGCTGTGTAACTACCCTAATCGAGGCACTGCTTATCTGGGCTGTGCGTGAGAAGCGATAAGTACATCAGAAGAGTTCATCAGAAAAGCATAGCCGAGATAACAGAAATAGAAAACGGAGATTAATAAAGCATGTGTGACATGAGGCATAGAATGGAAGAGAACGGAGATAAACGTGGGAACATAATTGGGCAGTGCTGACCGGTATGGTTAGATGAGATCTGTATCTTAGATCGGATCTTCCATGTGTCAGCGAGTGCGAAAGAAAAGAGGCAAGTCCGAGAAAGAAACAGAGTCCTAAGTCCCTTCAGATAAGATCCTTCTCGCAGATGCGCGATATCTGATAAGATACCGGGAAATGCCGAGATAAGATAAGATCATCGCTAGGGGTTAAAGATAACCGAAAGAGGGAAATCATAACGGGCGGGGTGTTGCATCTATGCCGGTCTTAGCCATTGCTTCTAAGTCTGAAGCGTGGAAATAGCGAGCCATTACAGTCATAGGGTACAACTGGCTAAAAAAGCATAATCCAGAAATCAACTGGAGATCTGGAGAATTAAAGTTCACCCACTGCCCTCACTCCTGCCACATGCTCCAAGATCGAAGTGAATTCTTGGCCACATGCGAAAAGGAAGAACAGGACAATGCCTGGTCAGTGTACCACATTTGGGCTACAATAGAAAAGCCGAAAGAAGAAAAGAAGCAACCCACACAACTGGTGCCAGCACGCTTCCACAGATAGCTAAAAGTGTTTGAGGAAAAAGATTCTAAGAGAATGCTGATAAGAAAACCCTGGGATCATGCCATAGATCTCAAGGATACCTTCACCCCTAAGAAAGGGAAGCTCATCCCTTTGGGACCAAAAGAACAAGAAGAAGTCTCAGCATTCATAGACGAGCAATTGCGAAAAGGGTATATATGCCCTTCTAAAGCCCCCAAACCTCACCAGTCTTCTTCGTCCCAAAGAAGAACAAATGAAAACGAATGGTACAGGACTACTGGTATCTAAATGAACATATGGTTTGCAATAACTACCCCTTGCCCCTCATTTCACAATTGGTAGATAAGCTCAATGAAGCAAGAAAATTCATAAAGATTGACCTCAGATGGGGTTATAATAACATTCGCATCAAGGAAGGCGATGAATGGAAGGCCACTTTCATTTGCTTCAGAGGAGCATTTGAACTGCTAGTCATGTACTTTGGACTGTGCAACTCCCCTTCCACCTTCCAAGCAATGATGAACGAAATCTTTGTGGATTTAGAAGATGTGGTAGTCGTATACATCGACAACCTCCTCATATTTATGAAAATGGACTCCCAGGAGGAGCATGACTGGATCGTGAAAGAAGTCCTGAAGAGGTTAGAAGAAAATGACCTCTTCGCAAAACCTGAAAAATGCACATTCACTGTGGATGAAGTAGAATTCCTTGATATGACAGTAGGAAAGGATGGAATAAAGATATATAATGAAAAGGTGGAAGCAATCCAGAAATGGCCCAAACCAAGGAACCTACATGACATAGAGAGCTTCCTCAGACTAGCCAATTTCTACCACTGATTCATCAAGGATTACACATCCATTGCCAAACCCCTCACCTGCCTCATGAAGAAAGACCTGCCCTTCCAGTGGAAGTCCAACAAACAAGAAGTGTTTGACACACTTAAAAAGGCATTTTCCATAGCCCCAAACCTAGCATTCCTGGACAATCAAACAGAGTATTGACTCCAAACTGATGCATCGGATTTTGCCACAGGGGCAATCCTGGAAACAAAAAAGGAAGAATGATGACACCCAGTAGCCATCTTTTACCATGTCCTGAATGACACTGAATGTGTAACAGCTCGTTACTTTCACGCTTCAGACTTAGAAGCAATGGCAAGGACTGGCATTGAAGCACGACCCAAACCACTATGCTTTTGACAAGCTACATGCTATCTTATCTTATCTCGGCAATCTCCGGTATCTTATCAGATATCGCACGATTGCAAAAGGACTTAGTCGTTTCTCTTTCTCTTTCTCCTTTCCCACGCACTCGCTGACATAATGGAAGATCTGATCTAAGATACAGATCTCATCTACCCATATCGGTCAGCACTGCCCATTATGTTCTCACGCTCATCTCCGCTCGCTTCCATTCCTATGACTCATGTAACACATGCTTCTTTCATTTCCGTTATCTCGGCTATGCTTTCTGATGGACCTTTCTGATGTACTTATCGCTTCTCACGCACAGCCTAGATAAGCTCTGCCTCGATTAGGATAGACACAGCCATGTACTTTTGCCTATATAAACCCAGGCAGCTCGACTGGCTAAACCCCAGTCTTGTTAACTTGGATCTCACACCTAACCAGTGTGCTCTACCAGCAGGACCCCTGACAGTAGTCACTTCCCTCTCCATCGCTTGCAAAGCAACCCTACGCCTTTGATAGGCTACTCCTCATCTTTGAAGTAAGAAGAAGTACGTCGGTTACAGAATGGAACTACCTGGTGTTTGATAAGGAAATGCTTAGCATAATCAGGGTGCTTGAGAAGTGGAGACACTATCTAGAAGAAGCTCACTTCCAGTTCGAGGTCTGGAATGATCAGGCAAACCTCCAGTGGTTCATGTAAAAACAAGACCTGAACCGACGACAGGTTCGATGGAGCCAATACCTCTCCCAATTTAATTATGTCTGGGTACACAAACCAGAGATGGCAATGGCCGCAGCAGATGTACTTTCTAGAAGAAATGATCATGCAGAAGGAGTTGAGAATGACAACAAGGGTGTCCAACTCATTACCCCAGATAAGATCCATTTGACATGCATCGAAGATGATGGGGACAGAATACTTGACCAGATCTGATCAGAAACATTACAACTTCGGGAATTGGAGGTCAACCAAATAGAAAACCAGGGAGCAGAGCTCTCAGACGACAGGGTCTTTAGAAAAGAAGAGAAAGTCTTCACACCAGAAAAGGTCCAAATGACAGTAATGACCACCCATCATGAGATGCCAGTGGCAGGACATCCAGGAGTAGAAAAGACAATGAACCTCATCCAGACTCATTACTATTGGCCAGGAATGACCAAAGATGTAAAAGACTACATGGTCCAGTGCCATACATGTCAAAAGATGAAAACAGGAAATACAGCTCCAGCTGGCAAATGTAACAATTGCTATCATTATCACTTCCGCGCAGCAGCGCATGAAAGAGAAGATTAGATTTCGACAATCTTATCTTATCTTATCTCGGCAATCTCCAACATCTTATCGTACGATTGCAGGTCCTGATCTTATCAGCAACACTTAGAAGAATCCTAGAAGGATAGAAGGGAGATCGTACTATCTCCACCACCAGAAGCGAGATCTGAGATCTCTTAAAGAAGATCCCATCATGGATGGATCTTAGACAAAGAAGATCAGATCATAGATTGATCCTAGGACTCAGAAGCAGCACATGAGGTTGCCATGAGGTTAGATAGAAGGCAGAGCCTTCTCTTCCATTTGACGGACATGAGGAGAACACATGTTCCCTTATCAAGATGTATATAAGGACGAGGGCTAGCAGTAGATGCCCTCCAGTCTTGTTTACCTTGGATCTCACACCTACAGCTGTGCTCTACCGGTCAGACTCCTGGCAGTAGCTAAGGGGAGTTGCTTACTCAACCACTCCTCTTTTTATCAGTGTACATACCCTGTCATCGAAACTTGCCTTTTGTCCTTATCGAAGATAGAGTTCACCAATCTGACACCCCTGAGTACAAACTTGGTGATCAGGTACTGCTTGCTATGGATAACCTCTACTTGATGTGCAAATCTCAGAATTTATCTGAGAAATAGCTGGGTTCTTTCCAGATCACACAGATTATTGGCCAGAATGCTGTTAACTACTCCTTCCTTCCTATATTAAAATACATCCAGTGGTAAATGTATCATAGATTAAACCATATAAGGAACGCCTTGATGGCCAACCTGTCCAGAACCCAGGTCTAGTCCTAGTAACCGAGGACCAGGATGAAGAATATGAAGTCGATTTCATTGTCGACACTTGCAAATGACGGAACAGATGGGAATATCTCGTGCACTGGCATGGATACCTGGAAGAAGACTGTACATGGGAACAAGAGAAGAATCGCACCCACGCCAAAGAGGCAATTGCAGAATTCCATGAGAAGAACCCCAAGCTCCACCTATGCAAGTTGTTTTATGAGAACTTTGGCCTAAATAACCCTTACAAAACACTCTTCGTATGAGCTGTCATGTTCACATCCCTCCCAACCACTCAACAGGGTCTTCAATGGAACTTGAAGACCATAAGAAGGGGATGGTGTTACAAATCCAATAAAGTCCTAATGACTTAGATAATTCCTCTCTCTTTTCACTGATATAAGCCAGGTCACGTGACTCATCACATGACAATGAAGATCACCTGGTCTAGATGAGACCACATTCCTCACAATAAGTGTCGTATCCTTGGGAACCATTATCCTGTTCCTGCTTTCCTATTATGTAGGGCACTGCCTTTTAATCTCCATCCAGTGCAATTGGCACTGACATCAGAAGTAACAACATACACAACTATTTAATCTCCTCTTCTTCTCTTCCATTACAGAAGGCACTGCCTTTACTGGCTCTGAAG